>OZ021721.1:87640316-87805316 GCA_963978545.1 Linyphia triangularis
GGATGCCGGTTTAATACCGGAATCCATTATTTGTCTGAAATGTGGGGAAAGAGACCAGTTGACCGACGGCTACCAATAGGTTTGTCGGAAAGATACATCAAGGAGGTCCTGCCGGAAAGGAACTTGGTTTTCGAACAGCCATTTGTCTCTCTCGCAGGTGTTTTTTATTAATAATTTGCTTATTATGTCCATTTTTATTAATTACTTTAATATTCCTTATGTTTTCAGACATCGTTTATTATTAACGTTCATTTTGACTGCCATCTTGTTTATTTCGAATCACACACCATCTTGTAAAAGTTTAATGAAATTTTACTCCTTATTAATTATTTGAAATTAAATTTTAATTGCTTAGTTTTCAATTATCGTTTAAAATTGAATTTAAATACCTTAACCTTTTTTTTCCCCCCAATTATCGTTTGCAACTTCATTGCCTTTGAATTTTCGACGATATCGAATAAACTTACGCAAATCATTTTAATTTCTTCCCGGGATGTACGTTTTTAATATAAAAGTAATTGAAATGAAAAGCAAAAACACTTAATCTTACTACAACTTGCATCGCAACCGTAGCATAACGGCTTTGGACTTCAAACTTCCTGTACCACAAATCATGGAGCAGGTTCGATTCTCAATTTTTCATTTTGGAATTCCGAATTGGCGACATTTTGGCCTTGTCGCCAAATTTTCAAAAGCACGCCAACCCATAAAAGCGAACTAGGAATTTACCCTGGTTCTTTAAAGCTGTTTGATTCCCATCCTCTTAATTCAGTCTCTGCTTCAGCCATTAAATTTGTAGATATTTCGACAAACCTTTGAAATTCTTGTTTTGATTTCACTGATGTAACGCAATTATCTAGATAAAATGATTTCTTCAGTTTCTCCGCTATGTCTTTCACATCAGATGCTGTATTATTTAAATGATGCTGTATTACAGCGCCCAATATGAAATTAGAGCTCGTAACCCGAAAACCACTCTTTCATGCCTCAAAGTTTCAATTTTTCTCTTAGAGAAATCCTCCCACCACAGTGATCCAAGAAAATTTCTATCTTCTGGACAGATAGATAGTTGTAGAAATGCCTTTTTTATGTCCAAGATCACTCCGATTTCATTTTCTATAAATTTCATTAAAATGCTCTCAAGAGTGTTTGGTCCCTTTTCTAAAGATTCGATCAGTGAACAATGGCCATTTTTCTTTACTTGTCGCGTAGAAGACTGGTCTTACTTTAGTTGTTTCCCTCTTTAAAAACCCCTCTACGTGACAGATAACAAGATGGTTGAGATAATTCTTCAGGAAGAGAGAGAATTCTTCAGCATATTTAATTTCTTACTATATGATTTGTCTTCTTCATTCACGGAAGGATTTTGTAACCAAATTCGAAGGATATCTTCAGGGATACATGATTCAACCAACGGAAATAGCATTGCTGCATACTTATCGGATGTCATTCCTATTGATTCTAAAGACCTTAATAGGTACACTCAAATAAACTTTACATTTTTTCAAAAAAAATTTGATATATTTATTTTGGTGCATACACATTTCATGATTAACCATTGAAAATTGAACTCCTAAAGAGTTTCCACCAAGAATACTATAATTTTATCCAAACACCAAGAATATACCACAAATAATATTATCAATTTATTCAAACATGATTTAAATAATCAACATACAATAATAAAATTACTACTAAGTTTAAATAAACATGGCTGTAAGTGATTCAACACATAAAAACTCTTGTTTAATGCTATCTTTTTTTAACTTTAATACACAATTAATGAGTTCTGAAAGACAGAAATATTAAATGCAACCTTTAGAATTTCATAATGAGTTTAATTGCAATATTTACAAATAGATTGCAGCTTTTCAGGGGGAAAATACCCAATTTTGTGGTCTTCAGTGGCTACAGGTACCAAGCTCATGATTGTGAGTGATAATTGGGGGCTAGTGCACATTCAATATTTTGTAGTCTCAGTGTCCTCTCGGTGAGGTGAGGTTGGATTGCACAAGATTTTGACCTTGTAGTCTTATCAAAGTTCAAAATTATGTGGTCATATTTGGCTGTGTTAAGGAGTTGACAGAGGCAGAAAATAGGCAGCCTAGAACCATGCCAACAGACAATTTTGTCAGAGGTTGCAATTACTCAGGAGGAATTCCATCACATAATAATCAAAATTTAATATTTAACCTTAAATGTTATTATGTAATACTTACATATAGCCTATTAGCTAAGGTACAAGCATAATTTTGAGGTCTTTCTCTGTCTTTGAAGCGAAAGGTCATTTCTGCAACCTTCTGGCATTCCTGGAAAATCCATTCTTGAGGTCCTTCTTCTCTTAACATTGCCACATATTGAAAGAGCAATGTTACAATATCATCAACATGTTCTGAAAAGAAAAGAAGAAAAAAAAAACATTTTTATAATTAAGATTATCGACAATAATTTATAATTGGGGAAAAGAAAAATCTGTCAGAAAATGATAACTTTTAAGTATAATTTAATTCTCAATGTATCCGAAAAAATAAAAATGGTAGATTTGTAATGTACCTTACATTTATATTGTTTATATGAATGAAAAAGAACAAGATAAAATATGTAGTTTAAATGTGTCATAGTATATCAACTAAGCTGAAGTTTTTGTACAAATGTTTTTTATAGGTATGTGTTAATACAGTAATTTCAAAATATTTGATTAAAAACACATTATCTATAATACTCGGTCAACATTTTTAACTTTCCTTTATTTAATGAATGCAAACTGTTTAAACATTCTCTGTGATCATAAAGTACAACTTTTCAAAAATTAAAAATTTTGATAAAATTTCTGCCTATTTCACCTTAGAAATTCTGGCTGAGAATCCTAGAGAGTTTGTTAATGACTGCAAAAATACAAGCCCACCGCACTAGATAATAACTTAATTCTACTGAAAATGTATGTCTTTAATTAGAAAGCACTTGAGAAATTATTAAATATGTTGACTAGTTTGTGCATTCAACAACCTATTCTTGTGCACAATAACGGCTAATCAGACTCGGACCTACAGCTCAACATGGATTCCAAAACACAACATCCATGCCTAACCAGGGAATCGAACCTGCACCTTTAGCATGCAAAGCCAGAGCGCTAACCAGACAGGCATCAGGTGGACCGGAAATTAATAAACGTATGGTATTAGTCTGATACCCCATAGCAGAAAAGTGGTGATGCACAATCATACATTAGAAGCAAATTGTTAAGAATTACAGATTGTTATTTTTATCAACCATTTTGCATCAACCATTTGTTTTTATCGTTAAGTAACATATACCAAACTGCTTGAAATTTTCAATTTTTGCAACACTAAGAAAATTTATTTTGAGGATTTTACAAAGAAAACATCAAATAACATCACTATTTAGATAACCAACACTTAATTTGTTTCTTAATCTCATTTTTAAAACATATTGAAGATTAAATAATTTATGTGCAAAAAATTCATGGAATTTAACCGATTTAAACATATATTTTATGCAATGAAATGTAAATAAATTCTTCAAATTCTCACAACTAATATTTTAATAAGATTAAATTGGTAAAACTTAGATTAAAATCAATTAGAAATAAATGTGTAAAGAAACAAGTCTTTAATGAGCCAAAAATTGAAAATCCTAGTATCAAAAAAATTATTTTTTAATTTCCTGATGGATTGTGATATGAAGAAGAAATGAGAGCAGTGATTTTGCAATCAAGCATTTTTGTACTTTAAGAGAAAAAGATTCACAGAACTGACCAGATATGCCATAATTTTTTTGGACTGACCGATCAATGTACTATTTATAATTATCAACAACTCATTAGCTTTCAAACACTTGTTCCAATGTAACAATAAAGATCAAAATGGCAAACTTTGTAAGACGGAAAAAAAAAATTGTTGTAGTAAAAACTGTAAAGTTGTATAATTCCATAGTATTTGAAAAATTTTACAAAATGCTATCACTTTTGAAAATTTTTAATTTTTAAAAAAACAATTGAGATCAGCATAAATAATATAAAAAATATGTTTCTATATAAATATTAATTATATATAAATTTAAAAATTATCAAAATATTTTTAACAAAGCATAGTGTTCTTTTTATTAGAGTTTCATTCTTTACCATAAAACCACCATTGGATAAAAACCAATATAGGTTTCAAATGATTTAAGGACAGATATCCACATGCAAATTTCAACATATAATTTAAAAGCATTTCTTTTTTTATTTATTTAATGAAAAAATTAGATACTCTAAGTTACAAACAAAAACTACAAGCTATACAACAGTTTGCCTTTGAAACACAAAATTATTTATACTTACCAATTCCTTCCAAAGTTAGTTGAAAATCTACAATAAAGAATGCAAACCCCCTGCATCCAGACTTTGGACCAGAAACTACATTATTCACCCAACCTTAAAAATATGGTAAAAATGCATGTTACAATTTAGAGAATTAAGATTTTTAAATATTTATCAAAAATTATTAATATATTTCTATCCAAAATGTTTTCAGAATTCCTTGATATTGGCAGCTATAAAATTATGATTTTAAATAATCTCCCACTTTACACTGCTTACAATACAATTCCACACAGAAATAATGTTTAAAATTACTAATAACTTGTTTAGCTCTACAAACTAAATATGAGGTGAATTTTCGAAACGCACAAGGATTGACTTTTAAATGCTGACGGGTATTATTAAGTATAAATTGTTTGAGGAGTCAAAAATCAAAAAGTTAGCAGTCCATAAATATAAGATTGAAGTGTCTGTGAAATATAAAGAGTTATTTTTTTTGTTTTTAGATACTCACCGCGGGTTTTCAATTCAGACAATAAACTCCCTGGGCCCTCATGACCAATTAAATGTCCCAAGTATGAACCAGGCTGAAAACAATAAACAAGGAATTTCTTAAGTTATCTTTAGATAAATTCATAATAAAGTAATATCAGTGATATAAGTACCAAAATGTGACTTTGGAGCAATAAAATATGACATTAAAATAAGGCTTACACCAAATATTTGATTCTAATACTTTAACCAAGATACAGTAAAAGTCCGATTATCCAGCATTCAATCAACCGGAAAGCTCAATCAACCTGAATTTTTTTGAAAATCAAGTTTGACGAGAAAATTTGCGTTATTTTGCCAAAAACCATTTTTTATTTATTTTTTTAAATTTCATTCGAAATTTCGAAGTTGAGTGGGTTTTTTTTATGTTTTTAAATTTCATTCGAAATTTTGAAGTTGAGTGGTTTTTTTTTTATGTTTTTAAATTTGCTATGCGATATAGCTGAATTGAATTTGCACTGATTAGAAATGAATATATTATTACAAAAGTTATATTTTTTATTCTGGTTTATCCGGAATGCCGAAGTTTTTAGTTGTTTTCTGGAATATATCAGGAAAGCATTCAAATATAAATATGCTGTGGTTATTTGCCGAATCTATAAACAAATCTGGTTTGTCTCAAATTTATAGGAAAGAGGGTTTCGTAATTGAAATTCCATTATCCAAAGCATCCGGAAAGCAAAGAGAAATTAGGAAATTCAAAATTTGTTAATGGTTTGACCAAAATATGGATAAAATCAATCATTCAGTTTTGTAGGCTAGATCTACACATGAAACATGCATTTCACAAAATTTAAAGACATGTAGAATGGTTACATTCTATTCCATATAATATTGATGCATCCGTAATTCACTTATACCAACCGTGATTTAATTTGTAAATTTTCAATTGCATCCGGAAAATGTGCAATTCTGTCGAATTCAACTATTCAAAACATTTTATTCTCTTATCACAAAATATCAGTTTCTCACGATCAATCACAATAAAACCTAATTGCATCCATTTAAATGCATTTTCACCTATAATCACAGCCAGAGTTTCGATTTGTAAGTTAGTCAACCATTTTGTGCACAAAACGATAAATGTTAACTTTTACATTTTGTGTGCAAAAAGTATGGGCTATATTTCATTGCATACTATTAACGTATTTTGCAATCAATTAAAAAATAAATCTGTTTTGCTGAAATTTTATTTTAATAATATTTATTATTTAGATTAGCCGACAGCCAGACAATCAAATTCAATACTGAATGTTTTGTAAATTATCCGGAATTCTGTGGCGATTTGCATTACAATTCTTGTATTCCTTTTTTCTAAACAGCATGATAATCGATCTTTGAATACGAAGGTCTTCTTCCCGAGCATATTTTATTTTAGGGTACAAAGAAGGTTGTGTGTGAGGAGAGGGGAAGACAATGGAACCACCGGGGTTTCCAAATACAAATGCCACTTTTCCAGAATTCTCGGAATCTGACCGTGAAAAAAAAACAACAGGAAAACTTCCCTTCCGAAACAGAAATAGCAATAGACCACTTTGTACGCCTAGTAACCCTAAAATATAGGTTCGCTTAGAATCGGTACTATCAAGAGACTAATTTTACAACACTTAATCTTCTATTTTTTTTTTAGAGAATTTCAGATTTGTAAATGATTTAATTTTGGTAACATATTTCAAATTATTGCCGATTGTAAGGGTAAAATATAACATTATTGTAACTAAAAAAGCTATGTAAAATATTATTAAATATTCTGTTTGTGTCGATTTTAATGTTAGGTACAATCACTAGCGTTATTTGCCGTTAAAATTTGGCGAAAAAACATAGACTTTCAATTAACCGGAAAATTCGGTTATCCGGAAATCCCAATTTCCCGGCGATTCCGGATAATCGAGCTTTTACTGTACTTTAAAAGCTCGATTATCCTGCATTCAACAACCGGAATTTTCAAACTAAATCAAGTTTGGCGAGAAAATTGACGCTATTTTGCTAAAAAACCAGCGACAAATCCAAGCAAAGAATTTTTTTTATTGTTGAAGTTGAGAGGAGTTTTCATTCTTGATTTTGATGGTTTTTAATTTTTAATGGCGAAATAGCTGTATTTTCACTGATTAGAAGTGTATATGTAATTATAAAAAGTTATGGCGTTTTATATTTTTTCTGCAAGATTTTGGTTTATCCAGAATGTTGAAGTGTTTTATTCAGTCTTCTGTGAATTTTCAACAAAGAAACATTAATATTCTTAATGGATATTTCGTACTTAGTTTTCATCAGCATATATCTGGAAGACGTTTAGATTTAAGTATGTTGTGGTTGTATGCAGTACCTAAACGAATCTGGCTTGGTTAAATTGTCTAAAAAGGGTGTTTTGTAATAGAAATTCCAATTATCCACAGCATCCGGAAAACATGTTTCAGAATATAATATTTTGTCTGGTTTATTAGAAATTCTAATACCTGAAAGATATGTACATATCTTGCAACGTTTATTGCAACGTATACAAGGAACAGGGTTTTGGTCAAAACATAATGTCACGAATCCATGACTTTTCAAGACTGAATCAAATAATTTTCCAAGACTCAAGAAATCGCATCATGCACACACACTCAAGAAATTGCATCATTCCACAAAATTATTCAACAAACACATTCACGAACACATTCCTCAAAGTTAAAAAACCTTGATTAATTAAGCCTTGTTAAAATTAACAGGGATGAGTTTAGTAAAATATCAAAAAGCTGAAAACAAAAATTTTATGCGTGAAACACATTTTAAGTTAAATTTTTTAAAAATTGTGTTTTTCCATGTGCATTTAAAACACTGCACCATCTACATACCTGCCAACATTGGCATTTTCAAATTAGTACAATTTTTACGGAACAAATATTTGCATTCCTATGACTCATGGAAAGTTAAATAGCGACAATATTTATGAATGTAATATAGAAATTCTATTACAAATGCAAAAAAAAAAAAAAAAAAAAATGCATAATATTAAATTGCTCTCAAATATAACAAATTGTTACATTTTAGCTCAAAATGGAAATTATAAAATAAAAAACTAACTTGGATTTAAAAATAAATCAAATTTAAACTTTACGATGAAATCTTTGATGAGGTTTATGATTTAGTCTACATTACACCTAAATAAAACATGCTTTTGACACAAAAACTTTTAGTGAAACATACAATGAGTTGGTGGTATTCAAAGTGTTTAATCACAAGCACAAATATCAATTATGCAGGCTTTCGAATTCTTATTATTACATTCGATGTTGTCACTGTGCTTTTTAGAATTGATATGAACTTCGATATCAGTAGATCCTCCATGAGAAATCTTAATATCAGATGCATAGATAGAGCAGAATGTAAAATTTGTTTGAATTTCGGATGATTAGAAGTAAACTGCTTGGTTTGAAGTAAACTCCAAAAAAACTTGATATTTTCTGGAGTCTTACACCAGGATTGTTTAACTTGGATATTTTAAAATAAATAATTAAGACTAACAAAGAAGCTGAAAACCGAAAGTGCTTTAATCTCAAAAGTCCAAGAAAACGAAACAGTCGTTCGGTGTGAGTGCCGCCAAAATAATTGAAAACGGCGGCGGCGCGATTTAGTGCGCAGCGTTGGAGTACGGTCCAAAAGAAGAAAGAATAAAAAAAACTAAAGCACTTTCAGTTTTCTACTTTATTAATCTGTTAAGTTCAAGACAACGAAACAGTTGCTTGGTTCGTCAAATCCCGTCGGCAACACAGATGAAAACAATGAATTTCCGGCGCTGAGCTCGAGTGCTTTTATTATATACGTGCAACATTATTGTGCGGTCCAAACAGAAGGAAGCACCAAAATCTAAAGCATTTTTGGTTTTCAGATTCTTTGTTAATCTCTTGAGTCTGAGGCAACGCAATAGTTGTTTGGTTAAACCAGGTCCCGTCGGCAACACAAATGAAAACAGTGCATCCCCAGCGCCGTGGTTTAGTGCTATTATTTAAGCGCAAGTCCAGTACTATTATTTACGTTTTGGAGTCTAGTCCAAAAGATGGTAGAATTAAAAAACTAAAGCACTTTCGATTTTCTGCTTCTTTATTAACCTGTAAAGCCCAAAAAATCGAAGCAGTGGTTTGGTTTGCCAAATCAAGTCGGCAACAGAAAAGAAAACAGTACATCCTCGCCAACGCGCTTTAGTGCTGAACATATGCGCAATCTTGGAGTGTGAATAAATATTTTGACTGACGCGGCAACTTTGGAAAATCGTTTCAGTTTCGTTGGTGACTTGAAAAAATATTTAAAAAAAAAAAAAAAAAAAAAAAAAAAACACGGTTTTAGGGGGGGGGGGGGAACGAAAAGTACCGTGAAATCCGTACGATTTTTCTAGCTGTTCGTACACCCGTACAAAATAGTAAAAATCCGTACATTGTACGGATAATTCGTACAAGTTGGCAGGTATGCATCTATGTCCATCCGTGAGCAAAAATGGCTTAAAATAGCTGCACCTAGACGTAGGGATACACTTTGTGCTGTCATCAGGCATGGTATAGCTCTAAAGGGGATTAAATAATAAATAAAAAAAATAAAAAAATTCCTGTGAAAGCGATGAAAACCGGCAAAAACTTCAAAATTTCAACAAGCCAGAGAACTTTAAGCAATTATACCACATTGACTAACAGGCCAAATTTAATTAAATCCAGTTTTCTAAATTTTTAAGCTACAAGAACTAAAAATCTTAAAATCTAAATTTTTAATATATTGTTAAGCTTGTTCAATAAAATAAAAAGCAACAAACAATTTTACAAACAATTGCAGTTAAAATAATTTGAAACCCAGATTATTTAGAAAAATTACAATTTGGACTAATTTTTAGAATATTTTTATACAAAATGATAAAAAAATGTGAGTAATTCTGCATAGATTCGAATCAAACGGCAAAATATAACCTTAAACAGGCAGTAATCGCATTAACGGAAGTCCAGATGAATGGCTATTATTCGGTGTTGAAAATCTCGGTAATAGATGGTATTGTAATAGCATAAACCTCGGCGAAAATGACCATCACACTAACAAAAGTACTATAAGCAATATCGCTTACAATACCGGCAAAAATCTAGGTATCGGCAAAAGAGAACATCACAACAACGTGCATATCAGCGATAGCGTCCGCAATATCATCATAAATCTCGGTAATATCGATCTTTTCTTGGTAATACTAGTGCAAATTTCGGTAACATTGGATGTTACTACAGTATGGCTTTCGACAAAAATTACTCTCACGCCAACAGAAATATCAAAGTTAGAACCAAATATACCGGGGCAACTCTCAAGAATAGCGCTAATGTATAGGCGTAACATTTGACGAAAATTGCAATCACAACAACGTAAATCCCGGGGTAAAATCTAAGGCAGGGGTTCCCAACAGGTAGTACGCGGGAATGTTTCAGGTGGTACGCGTGAATGATGTAAGCAACATGCTATTAATAGCTTCTGTAAGCATGAGCAGTGAGCACGCAAACATTACTCAGCTGCTTGTCTCAGCAGGAGTGGAGAAGTGACAGCGCCGGGTGCGGGGTGACGAGAGATGTCTTACCCCTCTTCCCCCACGCTATTAGTAACTTCCCTTGCGCCTACATTCTTCCGCCTCACAATATTGCCAGTGATTGTGCAATGTTTATATGTTGTTGTAATGGTTCGTTGTGGGTGTTGTAAGAATTAATTGTGATTTCATATAAGAAAACTGAACTATGAAAAGATTTCTGACGTCTTCTTCTACTTCAAAGGATTGTGTTAAAAAACCTAAATCACCGGCCAATCGTAAATAAGATGAAAGCTACTTACAGTACGGTTTTATAAAGAAGCCTGGGACTGAAATCAGTGACATTCCTATTCCTCAATGTGTTGTATGTCTTGAAACACTTTCGAACCAAAGCATGAAGTCTTCTTTACTGATGCGATTGTCCATTTCTCATAATTACAAGTCACTTAAGGATTAAATTAGATTTCACTTACAAAATGCTGCAGCATTATTTTTTTTTAATATTATATTAATGCATTTATTCGGTAATTTTTTATTTATACCTTAAAATAAATGTCCTATTGCTAGCATTTTTTAAAAATTATATCTATAATTATTATTTTTAGCTATATAATTATAATTCGTATTAAATACTATGCTAATAGTATGTATTGTCTGCCATTTCTGATTGTCTACCTAAGGCTTTATACATTATTGGACATTATATATCCCATAAAAAAACCAGTGAAACATGGCTAAAGCTATTAAAACAAACTGAGTTTCCAACAAAACCAAAAAAGACCAAATAACTCATTTCAAATATCTAATTAGAAAAACAAAGAAAAAATTATATATTTAAACAATTAATACTGGGTTTACACACAGGGATTTAAAAAATCAACTTACATTAGAACGATACTGATGCTTTAGATCAGGTATGGGAAACGATACATTCAAAGTTCTAATATCTTTCACAGGAAAAACATAGCCTTTCAACTGAAACATATAGATTTATAAATTTGTTACAAGTTTACTGAAAATTATTAAATGTGGAATTGATAAAATGCAATTAAGACAAACAAGAAAATATACACAGATATGTCGTTCATTTAAAATATATAAACACAAAACACAGATAGGCTGTTTGAATCTAGACCATAACTATGCAATGAATTAATAATTAATATTGCAAAAAAAAGGGTTAAAAATAAATTATTCAAAATGGGGGGAAAATGCAAATTATGCTTAATGAAAATGTTTACATTAGCTATTACACTGAAATAACATTTAGTCAAGTGGTAGGGTTTTTATGCTACAGAAAGAAGAGAAATTCTGATTTTTAGAGTATTTTAAATTTGCTCATCTGCAGCTGCCATAAGCCTCTTTAAAATGTTTTTTTTAAAATACAAGATACAATTTTGAGTAAAGTAATTTCCTAAATAGATTCTTTGAGTAAGCTCATTACTTACAAAGTATGCCATTCAATTCATGAGGAGCTTTTAACACTTTCATTCCTATTCATATTCTTACTTGATTATATATTCCAAATGCATGATACTGTACAACATCTTTTATCGGCTCCAGAATAGATGGACAAAATGTACTTTTTAAATATACTTTGGAACATTGGTACAGCATTCAATCTAATGCATAAGTTTTTACATCTTTTTTTATTAAAGCAATGAAAATTAAACCCCAGTTAAGGTGATATTTTATGTATTAACTCATTAGACATCTTTCGTTGACAAATATCAGAACAGTTGTTAAAATGTATGAACTCAATTCAATTGGAAAGCTTTCCTCTGTGTACATGAATATAAATATGAATTCCTTCTTTTAGTACAGTTTTTCTAAAAACTGACAGCCTTAATTATCTCAGAACCTCCAATACCTGCATAAATCAAGAGCAAAACATTTACTAAATCCCAATTTAGCTAAAAAAAAAAAATAACTTGAAATCTAAAATAGGTGTGGAATTTGCAATAAAGTTAACATTTTAAATTCACAATTCTAAGAAAAAACCATAGCAAACTAGAAGATTTCCAACAAACTTGTCAGTACAATTTGTAAGCTAATGCTCTAATATATGCCTAACATAAGTAAAAAAAGAAAAAATACAATTAATTAATATTTTTAAGGAAAATGATGTAGTTTTAGAAAAAATGTAAAAGCGAAAATATAGTTCTAAAGGAATTAAATATTATCAGACTAAAAAAGAACTGCAAAAATGTTTGCAGGTGGTGTATGAACCTTGACATCTGGAGCACTGACGCAATTGCAACTTTATTATTTTAGAATTGGCAACCCTGGTTGCTGCACATTTTAGCTTGGTTTAATCATCAGTGTTGTCTGCTATCGCATAAACTACCAAAAAATTTCTTTTTAAGGATAAAATTCAAATTTTGAATAGTGATGACAGTTGGTCCAAAATTCATCAATTCAATGCTGCAGTACAGTGGAAGGTATCATAAACTCTTTGAGAATTTAAAAAAAAAAAAAAAAAATCATGAAGGCTTTTTGAAATGAGCAAAAGAAAATGAAAACAGTGGTTACCAGCAAAATTGATGCAAGAAGGATTAACAAATCAAAAAGGCTTCAAAAATTTGATTTTCAAACTTAGGAAAATGTGATGCTCTGAAATTTAAGGCGAGATATGAAATTTATCGCCAAATTAAAATAGCGAGTTTTACCCAGGAGCGAGATTTACCACAAGCTAAAATTAAAAAATTTCTCTTCTTCAGGAACCAGAAAAATATAATACATACAATTAATGAAAGGAAAGAATGAAAAAGTTTAAAATCTGACCCAAGTTGTAAAAATTGGGAATTTAGGGTTATTTGATCCAAATCTTCATCAATTTCTACTAAATCCATGCATACTCATCAATTTCTAATAAATTTTCCAAGTTTACCCATATGTAGAAGTATAATGAGTCTATTATTATCAAAATGCTCGCCCCTTGAAATGATCACATTATGTGGCTGTTGCTATATTATAAAACAGAACATTTATTGTAATTAACAGGGATAGCAATTATAAACACATGAAGAAAAATTAATAATTAGCTTCTTAATTATTGAAATGAAATATAAATTTGTACAAAAAGTCTATTTTTAAATTCTTTATATTAACTTTGATTTTGTGTGTGCATGTGGGTGGGTAGCTATGTATGTTGATAGCAGGAAAATATGCAGAGGCCAAATTAACCCCTTTGTGGTCATCCAATTGGTCTAAAACTTGGCAGAGATATTTGATGTCGATAATAATGCATTCTATCAAATTTCACCAAAAGGTCGCTTTTACAGACAGATAATAAACCAACTTGCTGTCATCCAATCGAGCTAAAATAGCATTTAACCGATCATTGAAGAAACTCTTTCCTGTTGCCAAAATTGTTTTAACAAATAAATAACAATATTGTTTGAATCAGAATAAATAAAAGATATTTGGATTCGAGTGTATACATTCATGTCAATTTTTAATGAATAAATTTTGAAACGTTGTTTGCTGCACATTTTGCTGATAGAAATGTTTTTGATATTAGATGCAAACACCAAGCACGCGCTGTTTGCAGAATCAGTACTGTGTTAAAGAATATGAAAATTGACAATGCACATAAAAGATTTGTATTAAAAACTTTGTTTTTATGGGTTACATTATTTAAGGATGGACAAGAAAGTGAGAATTGAAAAGTTGCATACATTTTTATTTGTCATCAAAATAGCTGGTAAATATTGCCAGAAGTCTGTGGTAGTTCTACTGATTAGTGACATTATAAATTTTATTTTTAAACTTAAAATTTCATTTTTTTCTAAATTTTAAAAAACTTGCACAAGATTTTTTTACTGCAAAAAAAGGGTAAATGCATTTTGAATCAATTAAAAAATAGTAAAACTTGTGATAAATTCGAGATAAAATTTCATTGCTGTATGAAGCATTTCAAACTTTAAAATAAAAACATTCATACCTTTAAGTGATTAGGGTCACATGGATGATCCTTCCACTCAGGAATTTCTACATTCTTATTAACAACATTTGAAAATAAAGGAACAACAATGTCAGTCAGTTCTTCCAAAGTTTCTAAAATGACAGAAGATTATCTTTCAACAAAATGTATACAAATACACAAAAAGTTACTTTGAATCTTTAATAGCATTCCAACATTTATTAATGAAAAAAAAAATTGTTTATTACTGAAAAGTCCTATGCCCGTTTTACAAAATTCCTTCACTGTTCAATAAAATAATACAATATTTACTTGGATTTCCAAATAGTAACTCAAAGTTAATAATGCTTACTTATAGTTATTATATGAAAATATAAGTAAAAATCTGAAAATAAGTCCTGCTGTAAGATTTTGGTATTTACCAGCTTGTTGCAGTAAAGTCTCAAACATTCTCTCTAGAAGGCTTATGTCTGGCACAAAATTACAAAAAGATACATTGAATAGCTCTTTAGTAGATTAATTTTAGAATATTTCAAGGAAGAATACAAGCTGCATTTCTCACCTTTGCCGTAAATAACTAAGCCCATGACGTTGGATGAATAAAGTTTTTCATGGAATTTCAGCAATTCATCCCTAATATTGATTCCTCTAGCCTTTGGGTTATTCAGTAACGTTTCAAGGGAACCTAATATAAAATTATATCAGTCAATTATTTAAATACAGATTAACTATACTCAAAAATAAAAAGTAAACAAATTGTCAGGACTCTAAAAATACTTCCTTCCTGCGTACCCAAATGTTATTACCAAAAACTACAAATCTGTGTGTTAAATTATATTGTAGATGAAAAACAAAGGATTCTATTTGAGAATTTACTGTTGTTTCATTCAAAACCTTCTTGGCACCTATTTTTTTTTATATAATATACTGCATTACAAGTTATTGATTAAAAAGAAACATCAGTCTCTGCTCCATTGACCTAATGTTTTATTTTTTTAGCCACAATTTCTGCCGGAGTATTTCTATAAGGAATTAAAATCTTATAACAGGCATAACATCAGTAATTAAAGTTCATTAGAAAATGTGAAGGCAAAATAACTAGTTTTTTTTACAAAGAAAAAGTTTTTAAAAGCAAGCTTATAATTTCTTAAAAAATAATTAAAAAAAAAAGAAAAAAAAACGTTAGTTTTTTATTAAATGCACTTTTGTACTTTTATGTTTTAATGAACATTTATTATTCATGTTATAAAACGTCATGCTTCAAAGCAAAACTCCAGCAGAAATAGTGGTTGAAAAAATAAAGCATTAAGTCAAACTCAAATCTCCTCTTAAACATAATTTTAGGTTACTAAGATATTTCATTAAAAGTAATATACAGTTAATTGAGCTAAGGAAATAAAATATTGATGCTCATCCAGCATGTCTCCCTTCAAAACTATTTCTATTTTTATGCTTTTGAATAAAGTGAGCAGAATAATTTTGCTCTAACATTTCTCCTTTGCATAAACAGAATTTTATTTTGCTGCCTAGCTTGTAACCTCCTTTTTTATTTTAAAAAGTTTTTTTAATTACTCGGGGGCTTTACCCCTTAATTGCTAATGCTTGCCAACCCCCCAAGGAATCCTAACGCTTCCTTTATTCACAATTCAGGAGATTGCTGTACAATCTAGTTGAATAGGGGCATGTTGAGTCTAGTTGAATAGGGGCATGTTGAGTCTAGTTGAATAGGGGCATGGCCCCCTTTGGAGATTGCTGTACAATCTCCAAAGGGGGCCATGCCCCTATTCAATGACCCCTACCTTGGCTGCATATATTGGTAACACCCAAAAAGCAAAACAGCTTTGGATTGGTAACACCCAAAAAGTGAAACACCTTCGGATTAGTAATGCAATTTCTGTGATTCACTCGTGGATTGATGCCTTTGGTTTGCCTCTTTATTTTCAAGTCACCTGCTCAGTAATGTTCCCCAAACCCCAAGAAGATCTGCTTCTACGCAATCCCACAGTTCTAATTTTAAATGTCCACCTCTTTAACTTACAATGCCTTTAACCGATAGCAAATACTTTTTGCATTTTAGTCCCCCCCCCCCACCTTCGAGAAACATACCCATTAATTGTAAAACTCATTGAGAACCAAAAAAAAAAATCCATCCCTTTGGACAAAGTTAAAAAATAATTTTGCTTATGCAATCTCCGAGCTTAGTTAGAGTTGAGACCTTAAAGCAAATGCAATCCTAACTTAATGCAAACCCACAGTTTAAATTAAGAATGTTTTCCCTGTTAATTAACAATGCTGTTAACCGTTAGCAGATATTTTTGCATTATATCCCCCCCCCCCTTTTCCATCTAAATACATACACATTCACTGAAAAAATCTTTTAGATAATTACATTGGACTGTACGAAAAAATTGTTAATGGAACCTCCGAGAAAGTCCATTGCTAAGTCAGTTCCGAAAAAGTAAACTCATATGGGATCAAAAAGAGAAAATACTCAACAGCGATGAAATGGAAAAAGCCAAGAAGGGGTCATTAATTAAAACATGACAAAAATTTACCAGAGTAGAGGTAAAAACCAATTAATTTATTTTCAAAAAATCTGCCTCAACTTTGCGTACCCCCAACTTTTTGGCTGTGATAAAAAATAACCTATCCGAACCAGTAAAACTACCTTAAGAGTGGAATGATTAAGTGTCACAGATTTGTAAAATCTATGTTGAAACAAAAGTTATAACAGGAACAAGAATGGAGAGGAGTAAAGGGGGGGGGGGGGGGGGAATGATCATTTTTAACACAAAACAAAGTTAAAAAAAGACATACAAGAAGTGTCCCATGAGTGTATGAAGGCAAATGAATAAAAAACAAACGGAAAAAGCAAAATGTGACACACACAAATAAAATTTGAGCTAAAACATAAACTTACTTAAACTTCAAAACACTTGAACAAAGTTAAATTGCACTGAACATGGATTGCCAATTTTAAAAACACAAAAGAATCTACAACCAAAAGTACAAAATAGCATCGGTTGTATTTAATGAATTAAAATAATGTAAAAAATAATTGATTTTTAATATTGTGGCCCCATTTAAATAAATTTCAGGGGTGAAAATACTTATGTTAAAAATTTCAGAGTAATCTGAATACCGAAAGTTACAAATCTAACTACACAATCCCATTGGCGTCATCAAAGTTTATGCATTATGTTTTCGTTCATCGACGGCCATCTCCCTTTTCACACACTTCTTCGCCGATAGTGACGTCATCCCCCAACGCACACCTTCCATATGTTTTTTAAGGACGTATGACGTATTTTGAGAAGAACCAGCTATATTTTTTGCTTGATTGTTCACTAAAAAAATTTTTACAAATTAATTTTTTATACCATCTGCAAGAGAAGATTTCAAAGATTATAACCATATTATTTTCAATGTAAAAAATATATATACTGCCAAGTATTTATTCAGCTTGCTGGCAATGTTAGGAGTAAGGTGAAAATCTTTTTCCCATAAGATTAGCATTATGACCAAATTTTAAAATTTCTCTTTTTAAAAAAAAAAAAAGTAAGGATGTGTTGTACTCTAATCTAATTAAAAAAAATTCTGGTACTCGGACAACTATGAAATTTTAAACACAAGTAGTTTTTGCATTCTTTCAGTTCCAAAAGAAATCGAAATGTGGAATTTTTAATTAGTTTTTTGATTATTACATTTTAAAATTTGGCAGTAATGTAATCATATGGAGAAAAGATTTTCCCCTACTGCTCTGTCTGAATAAATACCTGAAATATACTTGAAATATTTACTTTTTTACATTGAAAAAAATATGGTTATAATCTTTGAAATCTTCTCTTTGGAAAGGCATAAAAAGTCATTTGTTTTTAGTTTCGTAGCTGTTTTAGTAATTATTCGTTTCAGTCATTTTAATTAATGTTCCTTCGATTTGTTTTGCATTCGGAACAGGTTTGGAGGGAGGCGCATTGGAGGAAGTGGATGTTGATGTCACTTCCTATTTAGTCAAAACGGTAATGCTTTAAATTCGAATTTCTTTTCATTTGGCAAGCTGTGTATGAGTTCTTTAGCTTGAAATTTTGTGTAAGTTCCTCAT
This sequence comes from Linyphia triangularis, assembly GCA_963978545.1. Lineage (NCBI taxonomy): Eukaryota > Metazoa > Arthropoda > Arachnida > Araneae > Linyphiidae > Linyphia > Linyphia triangularis. The sequence goes on from OZ021721.1 coordinate 87,658,741, forward strand.
CCATATTTATAACTTCATTTGAAATGCTTTTGTTAATGGAGGGTAATGAAGAAAATCTGGGTAAGTTTTCAGCATTGCAACTTTTTATTATTTTTGTTTTGAATGTTAATGTACTTTTTGTGATAATATTAGGTATTTATTCTTTTTTTCGTTTCAGGTTATTGATATTTTTTAGGTTAGTTGTAAGGGGGAGAGGGTAGGGCCTGATTTTCCATCCAGTGCCTAGCGCCCCTGCATTTTGTCGGCCTCAAAATGCCTGAAAAATTCTAAATTATGATGTCAATATCAATATTCTGTTCAGCGCACTTGATCAATATCATAAAATATAGATATTTTATCAACTCTTATTAGTTATTATTAAAATATTAATATCTCAATTATTTAATCAAAATAATAATAGATTGTAATCGAAATTGTCATTAATATTTCAATAACATCAACAATCCTTGATGGGGGCCCCACCTACTATGTTGTGCCTATACTAATTCGTTTTCTAAATCTGGTCCTGAGGGAATAATGCAGAATTATCTGCCATTGTTAACCCTTTGAATACCAGTTTTTTCTTTAAAAAAAAATAGATTAGTAGTTTAATAGGTCAAATATAGTAGAAATGGCAAATATTCTGTCGAAATAGAAGCTACAAATAACTGGGAAGGGGGCATAAAGAGGGTTGGGACACATGTGTCCCACTGGTGATTTGGAACTATGAGCGGGACACATATGGGGTTATGCGGGACACGAAAGGGTTAAGGGGGAAAACATTCTTAATTTACACAGTGGTTTTGTTGTAAGTTAGGATAGCAATTTTTCAAAAAACTTTAAGGTAAGATTGAGCGAGTAAAAAATTTGTAGAATTTGGTCGAAAGGAATAATTTTTTGTGGTTCCCAACAAACTTTTCAGTTAATATGTATGTTTCTCAAAGTTGGAGGTGGAACTAAAATGCAAAAATATCTGCTATTGGTTTAAGGCATTGTAAATTAAAGAGGTAGACGTTTAAAATTAAAACTGTAGGATTGCAATCAATGGACTTTCTCATGGTTTGGCGAATGTTACCGAGATGACGATTTGAAGGTAGAGAGGCAAACAAAAGGCATCAATTCACAGGTGAATCACAGAAATTGCGTTAACAATCCCAAGCTATTCCATTTTTTTTGGTAATACAAATACACAGCTAAGGTTGGAGGTCACTAAGGGGGCTCAGCCCCCTTTGAAGATTGCACAGAAATCTCCTGGTTTGCGAAGCAAACTAAAGAATTCCCCAGGGGTTGGAGAGTATTAGCGAGCAAGGGGTGGAGCCCACTAGAAATTAAAAAAATAACTAATTCAAAGGCTTTGGATGGGACAAAAAACTTTTAATTTGTAAAAAATTATCTTAAGTAAAATTAAACAAAATTAAAATCATTTTATAATAAATAAAAACAAAGATGTTTTGGAATTTCTGAAAAATAAAAAAGTCAATAATGTACACACGTATGATTTCTATAATTTATTTACCAGCATACCCAATGAAAATCTTTTGGATATGTGTGCTAAACTTTTTGATAGTTATCTTGCCGAAAATCTATTACTAAAACTGATTGGTTGGAATTATGCTAGTTTAACATTTTTGAAAACTATTAATTCAATGGATTGGATTTTTTCAGACAAAAGAATGGAATACCAATGGGTAACAGTTTCTCAAACACATTTGCAAACATTTTTCTTCATACATATGAAGCTGACTTTATTACAAATACTAACATCAAAGAATTCAGGTATATCAATGATCTTATAATCTTTGACAACAATAACTCTGATGCTTTGAGAGATCTTTATCCTACTGAGCTTGTATTAAAGGAAACAAATACTAATGACAAACATGCACAATATTTGGATTTGGATATTTTATAACTGGAAGACAATACAAGAACGGATATTTGTAATAATGATGAGGATTTTAATAAGGCTTGCCAAATTTTCAAGGGTAATTTAATTAAAAATAACTTTAACCTAAAACTTTTGTGGTTTTAATATTATGTAATTTTGCACTAATAAGGGTGGTATTGAAGTTTTACTGAGTAGCCCCAGTAAATGAAGATTTGTTATTCTTATTTTGTTATTTTCTTTTTTTTCTTTTGAATTTTCAATTTATATTTTGTTATATAGATGGCGCCATTAAATTTAATATTTTGGAATTGCATGTTTATTTTCTACTGGATTGTTTTTTCTGCGGGACAGTTCTGGACGTGTTGTCGTAAACTATAAACTTTTCTAACATATTATTTTCTAACGTGGGTTCTATTGTAAGGAGTAAGTTCTCTGAACTATTTTGTATTTACTAATTTCTTTGCATTGTAAACTTTTTTTACTGTATTTCTTTGATTTCCTCATTGTTCTGGTGTGGAGGCATCAGGGTTCAAGAGTTACGTTTAGTACCTTTTTAGCCGTACTCTTTTAAGAAACGCCTTCTGGAGGCTTCCTGCTGGTTGAACCCCTTGATGAAAAACCAGTCGGGATCTCTAGTTCCATATTTAATATTTTACTTTTTGTAATTTACTGGTTATAAGCTCTACAATTGAGCCACTTTGGCGCCAATGTGGACATGTACTATTATTTTTACACTTTCTGATTCTTTTGCTATTTGTTTTTTCATTTTTACGTTAATAAATTTGCTCGTATCCAAACAATTATTAATTCACATACTTAAGCAATTGGTTTAAATAATAGAAACACAGATACATTAAATATTGTTGGTATTGGTGCGAGCGAACTATATTTTATGCGGATTGATACAAGATCCGTGTAGATGTAGTTTGTTCGTCCCTCTACCGGGAAAACCACGATTCCTTTTGTGAACATGAACGTGGGAAGATCTGTGTGGTTCTGTCTGATGTTTATTGGCTGTGTGCAGAATTGGTTCTTAGTGAACTTTATCTCTGTAGATCGTTAATTGTCCGTCCTGTCATTAAATGTATTTGTCTACCCTACCTCATGGACTAGTTTTTATGGTAAAGAACAACAAATGATAGCGAGAGAGTGGTTGGTTAGGGTTGAACTATGTGTTAAAACGAAACTTACGAAACGACACTTCGTGACTGTATGCTCAAACGAAACTTAGTAATCAATCGAAACTCTGTGATTTGCGTGTGAAAAATGGAGCGCTTAAATGTTCCTGAACTGCCTGGAAATAATTATTTTATTTGGGCCCTGAAAATCAAAGCGGCACTAATGTTAAAAAGACTGGATGCAGTAATATTCGAAGTGAAACCAGGAGATCTGGAAGGAGATGCGGCTGCACTATGGAATCAGAAAAAGTCCGATGCCGTTGCATATATCAAGTTATCCTTATCAGATGAACAATCACTCCAGTACACGGCTGAAGAAGACGCAAAAACTTTGTGGGAGAAGATTAAAGCAAACTTTACCGGCCAAGCTGAAGACAGAAAAATTGATGCCGGAAACGAACTTAAAAATCTAGAAATTCGACACAACGAAGCAGCAAATGATTATATTGCGAGAGCAAGAGGTGTATCTACAAAGTGCCAATCACTTGGACTTGAAATTTCTCATCTAGAACTGGTGTACTATACTGTTCGTGGACTGACTGGAAAATACACAAAAGTCAGAAAAATATTAAAAACGCTGCGTGAGAAGAGTTTAGAAGAAGTGCTGGAGATTCTACGTGAAGAAGAAAAAAGTTTCGGATCGACAAACAACCGACATGTTGAGGGGATCAATGCCGAAGCATTCTATTCAAGAAAGAAGCAGAATTCAAATTCAAGACTGTGCTACATATGTAGACGTCCAGGGCACATTGCCAGATCGTGTTTTCAAAGAAATAAGAATCGTCGAAGTGACATTTCGTGTGGTAACAGAGGATCCAAGTACGAAAACGGAAATAACCGAACTGTGAACTATGCAAAAGAAAACAAATCTGCTCTACAAGTTTCTGCACAGGAAAAAGAACAGTGCGATAACACATGGGTTCTTGACAGTGGAGCGTCAACGCACATGTGTAAAGACAGGTTTTGGTTTACAGAACTTGTTCCAGAAGTCAACGATATCTATCTAGCTGGAAAAGATTCGAAAATAACTTCTGAAGGTAAAGGTACAATCAGAGCAAATACTGTAAGTAAAAAAAATTCAGTAAACATAACAATGGATAATGTTTCATTTGTACATGATTTAAAAAATAATTTACTTTCTGTTACTGCAATGATGAATAATGGGTGTAGGATTGTATCAAAATATAACTGTGTATTAATTTTTGATAAAAATAATAAGTTTGTAACTAAAGCAGTTCTGAATGATAATAGATTAGAAGTGTATTTGAAACCATTTTGTGATCCTGAGTGTAATATTTCTAGTACTAGTAATTATGAAATTTGGCACAATAGATTATGTCACTTAAATCCTAAATATATGACTGAAATGAAGGAGTATATTAATCTTAATGATGTAAAAGATTTTAGTTGTGAAGTATGTGATATAAGTAAGATAACTAGAAAGAGTCATCCTAGTATTGATATTAATCAAAGTTCTGAAATTTTAGAATTAATTCATGAGGATCAGTGTGGTCCTGTACAATCAGAATCATTGGGAGGTTCCAAGTACTTTATGGTAATAGTGGATGATTATTCTGGAATGTAATTTACATACTTCATAACATGTAAAAGTGAAGTGTTAAATGTGCTTTCTCAGTTTAAAGCTAAGTATGAAAATCTTACAGGTAAAAGAATTAAAAGGTTGCGAACTGATAACAGTAGAGAATTCGTAAATGAACAAGTGGATAATTTTCTTGCTAGTTCAGGTATTGCACACGAAAAAACAATTCCATATAACGCTGAATCAAATGGTAAGGCGGAGTTCTTTTAGATCGGGCAAGATCTATTTTATACGAAAGTAAACTTCCATTAAAATTTTGGGCAGAAGCAATAAATTATTGTACACGAGTATCTAATGTCACGCCCGTAAAGGAAAAGAAAAAATTCCATTAGAATCTTGGACTGGTAAGAAACCAAAATTAAATTATTTAAAAAAGTTTGGTTGTATGGCTTATTTTCATGTTCCGAAAATAAAGAGAAATAAATTCGATATTTCGGGTAAGAAAGGCATCTTAGTAGGTTATTCACGAGAAAGAATAGGGTATCGTATTTACGATCCAAGCATAAATAAAATAATTGAAGAAAGATCCGTTATATTCAACGAAAACATAAAAGGAAGTACATTAATTCATAAGGAAGAACAAGAGTTATGGGATATTGAAGGATTAAATAAAAACCGTTTCCAAGAAGAAATAAAAAACAAAACAGCTGATTTCTTTTTAAGTGAAGAACTCAGCGATAAAACACAAAATAGTTTGTTGCCGACTGTTGCGCAATCGGAATCGAATGACGAGCCGGTGTTAAATTCAAATGATAGACAGCTAAGGCGATCGGAACGAATAAAAAATAAAAAATTAATATTCGCTAATCTTAGTGAATGCATTCCTCAAAATATTTCTGACGCAAAGCTAAGTAACAATTGGTTAAAATGGGAAAAGGCAATTAATAATGAACTTGATTCATTGAATAAGCATAAAGTTTGGGAAATTGTTGGTAAGCCAGGACACGATGCGAAGTTAATCAAAAGCAAGTGGATTTTTTCTATTAAAAAATAATGATGTGTACAAAGCGCGACTTGTTGCCACAGCTTTTAAATAAAGAATGTTGACTATTCAGAAACATATTCACCAGTCGTAAATATTGAGAGCTTCAGAATTTTAATAGCAATCGCTGCAAAATTAAATTTGATTGTTAGATTTTTTTATATAAAGACTGCATACTAGTATGGTGAACCTAGAAGAGACCGTTTATATGTTACCTCCACCAGGTTTTGAAACAATTATAGGTGAAGGGAAAGTTTGTAAATTAAAGAAAAGCTTGTATGGGTTACCTCAGAGCTCAAGGAATTTCTATTTAAAAATAAAAGGGGAATTAGAAAACATTGGATTATTACAATTAGCATCTGATAATTGTATATTTATGAAAGTTGATAATGAAAATATTTTCATTTTATGTATGTATGTAAATGATTTGGGTATATTTTGTAATTCTAAAGAAATGTGTGATAATATTGTTACTCAAATTAGGAATATATTTGAACTGCATGAAAATGAAAAATGTAAGTTTTTGGGTTTAGATATTTCTAAAGATGATAAAGGTATTGGTTTATCTCAATCTGAATACATTGAGTTGTTATTGATTAAACATAATTTGGAGAATTGTAAATCTGTAAAGACTCCTATTGTAAAAGGGGAAGATAAAAGTTTTCCTCTCTCAGATGAGTTAATAGATATAACTATGTATCAAGAATTACTTGGTGAACTTTTATTTTTGGCAAATCGAACTCGTCCTGACATTTCATTAGTAGCAACGTATTTATCACAGTTTAATCATAAACCAGAAAAGAGGCATTATCTTTTGGCTAAAAGGGTTCTAAGATATTTACAAGGAACAAAAGATAAGAAATTGTTTTATAGTAATGAGTTTGGTAATTTAAATGCAAGTTCTGATGCAAGTTGGGGTAATGCAGAAAATGCTAAGTCTTTTTCTGGAAGTGTTATTTTATTAGGTGATTCTTTGATTTCTTGGAAGTGTCAAAAACAAAAAAGTGTTAGTCTTTCAACTTGTGAAGCTGAATTGTTTGCTATTTCAGAAACATGTAAAAATATTATTTGGACATTGGATTTGTTAAATGAGTTGTCATTTAAGCAATTTATAGACAATAGTGTAATTTTGTATTCAGATAGTCAAGCAGCTATTCAATATGTTAAAGGTACGAAATCTTCGAATAAGTCAAGGCATATGAATTCACGTTTTCATTTTGTCAAGGATTTGTTGATGGACAATGTAATTAAATTGAAATATTTACAGACTGAATATATGATTGCAGATTTTCTTACCAAAGCTGTTAATGAAGAAAAATTGTTATATTCACTGAAAGGTATTTCATTAGTGTAAAGGTATTTTATGTATTATTATATGTCATTGTATTGTATGAGTTTGTATGTTTATGATAAAATATTGTTACTCGCAGGAGGGGTGTGTTGGTATTGGGGAGAGCGAACTATATTTTATGCGGATTGATACAAGTTAAGTGTAGATGTAGTTTGTTCGTCCCTCTACCGGGAAAACCACGATTCTTCTTGTGAACATGAATGTGGGAAGAAATATGTGTGGTTCTGTCTGATGTTTATTGGCTGTGTGCCGAATTGGTTCTTAGTGAACTTTATCTCCGTAGATTGTTAATTGTCCGTCCTGTCATTAAATGTATTTGTCTACCCTACCTCATGGACTAGTTTTTATGGTAAAGAACAACAAATATATAACTGGATATTTTTTAGTGTAAGATCTACCTCACAAGATAGTTTTATTTATAGAGTAGAAATGTGAAGAGGAAGGTCGATGATAACAAAATAATATGCAAATACAAATATTACTAACAAAATATAACTGATAAAATAAATCAGCATGGGCAGAACTATTCAGAAATTGGAGATTTATCATAATTATCAATTGAAAAATTACAAGAAAATAGATGATATATTGGATAAGAGATTCAATCATGATAAGAGTACTTCAAGAAGACGACTTGTTAAATCCTTTTTGTTGCAGCAAGCTTTCTTAAGTTTCTATAATTTAACAGAATCACACCACTTGTAAGAAATTATGTCAATGGAAATCAACAGTGTCTAAATACCTGTCACTTAAATTCAAAACCATAATTAATATGTTGTCATAAAAAAATAATTACTTTGCACAAATTGTTAGTGATTTGCAGCAATTTAAACTGACCCACAAAAGCATTTTAAACATTTATGTACATATGAAGTATTCCAAAAATTTTAAATTTGATTGAAAGAAACCCTTTTCTGCTTTAACTACAAAATAAAATAATTGATACCTCAACTTGATACTGTTAATTGGCAGTTAGTTTTAACTTAATCCTTCAATACTGAAGAAAGTATCTCATACATGTCATACATGTGATTAGTCAAGCAAAAAATTAGCTGAAATATTTTTCGTCATTTTACAGCATAATACACAAAAACATATATTAGCGCAGAAAATTCAATACAAATTTTAGTTAAATTTTGGATATAAGATTGATTTCAATTATTAACTCTACAACAACCACGTCTCATTGTGATTGACACGCACACAATAATTAAATACAGACAACTGTGTTCATATATTAATCATAACTGAAAAATTTATCTTGACTTAAATGTTTTTGTACACATTCAGAAATTATAATACAGGGTGTCCAGCAAAATTTCTAATAAAAATTCAAGCATCATCAAAAAACGTTCAAGGACCCTCTTGAGACCAATTATCACCATATTTTCCAGTATAAAAGTATACCCCACTTAGTAGTGTGCTGAACTAATTTTAGAAATTAGAAAAATTGTATGAAAATAAGAAATGGCTTATCAGAAAAGAATTGGGTTGTTATATTGAAAATAGGAAGAGAGGATTTTTTAAAGGCTCATACTCGAGACTGAGAAAAAAAAAGATACAAGATAGTTTACCAAGTCATAAATATGAAGGTCTAAATCTAAGCAGACAAAAAACACAGGTAATGTTACTAGGTGTACACTTTAATAGTTTGTGCTAAGCATCAGCCGCATTGGAACAAACAGCTTCATTTTGAGTGTAAGACTCGAATGTGGTAGGATAGTTTGAGACTTGGGATTTTTTTTTTTCAGGCAAACATTTCTCTGTAATTTGGCAACTTTTGCAGTTCTTTCTTTCAGTTTCCTTTTGGCACTAGCTTTTTCTTTGAAAATAATTGCTTGTCACTAACATTTCTGTTGATAAGTACTAAGGGAGGGAGATTCTACAAGACCATAATACAGTACCCAAGCAAAAAATTTCAAATTTCCACAGTTGAAAAAGCCAATTTTAAACAAATAAAAAAATGCTTTAACTTTTTAACTATTATTAATGACTCTAGATAAAATATAAAATTGTTTTTTTTTATATGATAAAATACATTATTTTATATATTATAGCAGTTAAAATTGCAATTATGAATAAGAATATACAGTAAAATTGGACAATTGGGTCGAATTTTTTGCACAAAATTAAATTAAAATCTTAGTAATTCTGTATATATTCAAATCAAAAGGCAAAACTGATCTTCACACAAACACTAATCACGGGCATAGCGGCTATCACATCACCGGAAACCTAGGCGAATGACACCTAAAGAGGGTAGCAAATTTCGCAATATCTACTATTAAAACGGCTTAGTCGAAAATTACCATTACTCCAAAGTAAATATCGGCGATAGCGGCCACCGTATCGGCGAAAATCCGAGTAACTACATTAAAGTAACAATCGGAAAAAATTAACACCACAACAACGTAAATTTCGACGATATTGCCCGCCGTTAGCAGCGTAAATTTATGTAAATACAGACCTTAAGTCAGCGCAACGCTCAGCGAAACTAAGTACCATACATCAACGTAAATAATGGCGATAGAGATTGGTAATCTGTAGAAAAATTGGCCATTACATCGGAGGTTTGAGGAAGTCTGAACGCACATAAGATCCATGGCTGTCAGATTTGCTAGCAAGCTCAATAAGATTGTAATGTAGATTTGTATCGATCTCAAGAATAATCGAAATTTTAATAAGAAAAGAGCGGAAATCCGAATTTCAGACAAAATTTATCATCATGCAACAACGTAATTCTCAGCGATAGCGTCCGCCATAATCACGGGAAAACGGCCATTTCATCACCGTAACGTTCAGCAAAATGTCCATCGCATATCAACGTAAATAATGCACATAGAAGCTATGATATTAAAGAAAAATTCTGAGGAAAAGTATTCATTCTATCGGTGGTTTGGCAGAGTTTAAACGTGTGCAGATTTCGTGTTTGTCAGGAAATTCCATCGATCTCCGGCATGTTCGAAATTTCGGTCAAAAATCTTCTAATAGAACAATGTTTAAAGAGAACATTTCTGAGGGAAGGAGAAACTACTTTCTATCCGCGAGATCAATGGGAAAATTGTGGAAAAACGCCGATATAAGAAGACTTTTCCGATACTGAAGAGGAGTGAAAATTTCTGAATTCAACCAGAAATTCCAACATTAAGGGAGTATTCTACTGTAGAGGCATGAATTTCGCCCGGTTTTTGAAGCGCTGTACAAAGGAAACAAAAAATATTTTTACCATCAATTTTTTTATCATTTGTTTATTGATGTTTTATTATTACATAAAAAAATTATTAAAAAAAAAAAATTAAAATTGACAAAGTTATGAGCAGTCAAAGTGGGGGGGTCAAAAAAAAAGAGGGTGTCCTGGCGTGTATTATTCCAACCCTCCTGATGATCTGAAACATAAAAAACAGACGGATTCTTAATTATTATAGATGCCGCTATCGTATAACCCTTGGATAAGTTTAAAAAAAAAAAAAAAATTAAAATTGCGGCAGTTTGAAAAAAAAATGCTTGAAATTTTTTTTTCAAACTGCAGCCATTTTAAATTTTTTTTTTTTTTTTTTTTTTAACTTATCCAAGGGTTATACGATAGCGGTATCTATAATAATTAAGAATCCGTCTGATTTTTATGTTTCAGATCACCAGGAGGGTTGGAATAATACACGCCAGGACACCCTCTTTTTTTTTGACCCCCCACTTTGACTGCTCATAACTTTGTCAATTTTAATTTTTTTTTTTAATAATTTTTTTATGTAATAATAAAACATCAATAAACAAATGATAAAAAAATTGATAGTAAGAATATTTTTTGTTTCCTTTGTACAGCGCTTCAAAAACCGGGCGAAATTCATGCCTCTACAGTAGAATACTCCCTTAATACGAATTTCAAGCATAATCCACGATTTTCCCGAGATGCAAAAAATTCAAGTATATTTCCCAACTACTGGACACCCTGTAATAATAGTTAAATACAGAAAAAGTCCGATTATCTGGCATTCAAGATTCAATCCACTGGAATTTTTTAAAAATCAAATTGGTGAGAATACCTTTTTCGCTAAAAAAAAAAAAAAAAAAAAACGGCGATAAATTGCCAAATTTTATACCTTTTTTAATTTAGTTTGAAACTTTGAATAGGATTTTTATTAGAAACATTTTAAGGGAATGAAGGACGAAAGTAGACTTTTCAATACGATTTCCGAAAAAAAATTTAATACATCTATTTTCAGAATTGACACAAGTTTTTCAGTGGATGATGGTTAATTTTGATGCAATTCGCGGATTTCCGCAAATTCGCGGATGAATCGCATGTATCGCATGTTCAATAATTTTTTCCACAAAGTGAGGAAACAGTCATTGCTTTCTGCAACTTCTGTCTGTTCATATTCAAAAGCAATAGAAACTTCAAAAATGACAGGAATATCAATAACTGACACACTAAATTAGAAAGAGAAAACTACAGAGTATTGAAGGATCTTAATAAATAATGTCATGATTTTACAGTAAGATGAATTTACAGCACAATACTTTGAAAGCTTTTGTGTAAACTTTTATGTTTTAAGATAAACAAACCTCAAACCAAGTTTTTTTTTTTTTTTTTTTGTCTTTTTGTCAAATTGAAGCATTTTAAATTATATTCAAAGTCCCTCTATCAAGGTTAAATTAAACCAGCATTTACTTATTTTTATAACACTTCAAGATCAATACCAAGATGGAACTCAAAAAATTGATTACAATATAATTTAATACAGATCACCATTGACAAGCAAAAATTTTGAATTTCTTTGCAAATCTGCTAACAGAAAATAATACTATTAATTTCCAAAACTAACTAAATTTAGACAGCATTTTAAGCTTTTATTAGTACAATCCATAACGATCCAAAAGTTGACATGTATGTAAGAATATAGGATGTATTTTATAAATATATTTATGGTCCTAATTGGGAAATTATTATAAACTTTTATGTGTTAATATACCATTTTTCACTATTGTAAAACTACTTGAAGAATACAGCCCATTGAAAAATCAACAACACAAAAGATGGCAAACTAAATAAATCAACGAAAATAGCTCCGATAGACTATTCATTCATATTTTACACTTCCCAAAAATCTAAAAGGCTGAAATTTGGCACAGGTGTTCTTTATAAGAAAATTAGAAAAAATAAAAATGTTTTAACCCAATGATTTGTGGTTAAAAGGTTAATCCTGGAAAGGAAGTATGTTAACAACTAGATATCTACTGAACAAATTTCAGCTGCCTTTTTTTTCCCCTTCTATAGTTACTTTGACTATTCCAGAAAATCAGGAACATAATCTCAATCTGATTTTGTTTTATAAAGAGTATAAAATAGGAAAAAGGGGGAAACATGAATTATCTTAGATTAACCAGGGAAGTGATAGCTAAGAATTCTTTTTAAGAACACCTAGTTTTCTTAACATTTGTAATGGAGAAGTTGCGTATTTTTTACAAATGGTAAAAAACAATAAATTTTAATAAAGAAAGCAAAGCTGATTCCGAATATGTAAGTTATATTGCGGTTAAAAATTTATTTAATTAAATATCGAAAGAAAAAAATCGTAAAAACAGTGAAATAGTGAAGTAACCGCAAAACGTTTCATCATTAGCTGGTTAGCTTTGACGTCATAATCCGACGATGGAAAATTTTCTCCTTCATTTTGTTTACCTACGACGACCTACGAATTTAATAGGAGCTGATATTCGTACAGTAAAATCTGAAAGGTATGTACCCATTTTACAAACAGTTTTTCATTTGTCTTTAACTTGATTGAATATGACTTATTTTTATAGTAAGTTTTTATTTTCAATTATCATTCCATACAGTTAAACTGCAAAACATTGCAGTAGCCAATTTTTTTACAATATTTTCTGAGCTCAAAATTTTACATACTTTACTAACTATTCGAAACGAAACACTTATTTACCAAGAAACTGTATATTCGATTAAAATTCACGTTCAAGAATCTTCATTTTATTCTTATACAAGTTAATTTGATTCTTGTACAAGAACCAAATGACTTTTTCCTTGTTCATAAATGTTTTGGTGCTATTTCGAAAACTTTTAAGTCCGTTTTTCAACATCTCTTCACTCCTAAGAAGGTCATAAAAACACTAGTTATCCATAGTACAGTTGAATCCAGTATTATTTTTAAAATCAAATTTTCAAATAGTAGAAATTTCCACATTGTTTACTAATAAGTGAAATGTCTGTAACTTGGCGTGCTATGTAAACAACTGCCATGAAAATACAATAAAGTAAAAAAAGAAGTTTGCCCTTATTTTCAATATAAATTTTTTTTTTAGTTCAGATTAATTTATATTCCGCTAGAAATTTAACTTTCTTATTTTCAAGAACACTTGTTACCTCTTTGAACAACTTGTACACCTGTTATTCACAAAGTTGGCGATATGTATTACTAAAAAAAATAAAATGAATCGTTTTAACAAATTCTTCCAAATTGTCAAAGCAGAATAGAAACCAAATAGAATTTAATTTTGTTTATACATTTAATTTAACTGTGTTTGTATATTCCTGTTCAATTAAAAAGCTGATACAATTTTCTTTGAACTACTTTTTAAAAAGATCATTTTAGTTTAGTAAGAACAGTCGGGCGGCGATGTTTGCATACAGTCCGCTAGGACGAACTCTTATTAACTTGAAAGGCTTCAAAAGCTTCTATTTTTTATTATTATTTTTTTTTTCATATTTATTTCATGCTCTGCTATATACCTGTAGATGTATTTTTATTTTGCATTCGACTATAACAAATTACATATACTCAAGCTCACAAGTATAGGCAATGCTTTAGTTTCTGGTGAACTAATTTTGCTTCTGCCATTACATAGTTAATACAATATTTATATTTTATTCGGGATGATTTTAAATAACAAATGGATTATAAGAATTGTAAAATCAAATATTACAGACAATCGATTTTTTACATGTTTCCACAATGCAAAAATTTAAAAAAAGAGCCAGAAAATAATTCTATTACTGTGAACTTATCAGAAAATTTTAAGTCGAACGAACACCATTGTGGTATTTTTTTCTTTAGCTCTATGAATTTATATTTTCATGAAAATAAAACGATTCAATACTTTTTTTAAGTATTAGGTTTCATTCAGAATTAATATAAAACAAATATAGGAATTAATATTCAAATTCAATTCCAAACTTAAGAACTACTTTTTCTACACATTTTGAAACTGTACGAACACTTTTGGGAACCACTGTATATCATAGAATTTCAAAATAATTAGGTCATTATATAAAAACAAGAGTAATAAGTGTGCTATCATCACATCAAAATGATCTTCGCAAACATGTCGAGAACTTTTACTCCACTTCTTGCGGATATCTGCGTGTTTAGCAACACTGATAAATTATTTAGAAGCTTTGGAAATTGAAGAAGTCTTACAAATCAGGATGAGGCAATGTTTGTACGCTGAATTTGAGGACATAATTTTAAATCGATTAGAAGAATACAAGATTAAAAGAAGAAAAAAAAATGTGCTATAGCAATGCGAAAAAATTTACGATACTTTCAAAGACCGCGCGAAGCCAAAGTCGGATTATGACGTAGGGAGACGTTACAGCTAGGCTAGTCTTGTTTTTGCAGTGCTTTTAAAAGTAGGAAATTGAAACGGGTACAACTCGAGAAATATTGAACGGATTTCAAAACTTTTTCTAGTTTTGGTTGTCTTTCGTCACTCTTAATAAAATAAAAAAAAATTTAAAAAATGCTCAACTTGTCCATTAGCTACTGAATTTTTTTACAATTAACTGCACAATTAATACTTCTATGAATTAAAACTATACACTGAAAAGATATGAAACATGAAAAAATAATTGAACCTGTTCCAAACTTGCTGTAATCATGCTCAGGATTGCAGGTTGCCTTTTCCAATTGAGTGAGCCTCCACGCATCAATTTGTAAATTTTTTTCATGCTCTGAATGCACTGCATTGACTTCTCTCTCTGTTGCACTTTCAGTAAATAAGGGGCACAAGAAAAACTGAGAAAATCTAAAAAAAGAAAGTAAAACTAACGAATTTAGAAAGACAAACTATTGATTGAACCATTTGTAAATGAAAAGAAATTCTTATACCATGTTTATCATTGAAATTTCTTTCCAAAATGTAATACTTAGCAAAACACAGACTGCTACATTACAACTAATTGATGAAAGTTTTTCTTTAATTTAATTAAAATTAAACTATAAAAACTTTATATTTGCTAATTTAGACAGAAATAAAATCAAAAATATACAAAGTATGATTTATTTTTATTTTACAACCTAATAAAAAATATTGGGAAATCTACAAATGGCAAAATCTAAAACTTCCCGCAAATAATTTTCATAACTTTTCTATATACTATAGGGGCCCTACCCCTTGCTTGAAATGTTGCCCACACAGATAGATTGATATATTTCTCATTAAAATACTAAACTTCTTCAGTTCTTCACTATATTCACATTCTATAACAAAATAATACCTGTATTTTTGTCTCACCTGACTGTGTTTACAATACTGTACATTTACAATAGTACATACTAATAAATTGTTATAAATGGAATTGACATATTACCTATCAAGAGCATCTGTAAGTGAAGCAGGTGATACATCAAAAAAATAACAAGTATTATCACCAGAAGTAAAAGCATTGCTGCTTCCTCCATGTTCATGTAAAAACTAAAAATCAAAAATAATAATAAGTGTTAAATAAAACACAATTTCACATAAGATTTATAACTAGGAGCAATAATTAAACTTAGGATATTAAAAATTTCAAACTGGTTACTTCAGTTACATATAAATTAGTAGACTTTGTTAGAATTATATTATATTTTTGGAAACACAATACAATAAAAGGTTTGGGAAAACAAAATAAAAGTAGCCAACTAAAAACTGCTAATCAGAAAAATGAACTTCAAACCAACCAAGAAAAAAAAATGCAATTTTTAGCCAATACTACCCATGGTATATTTAATAGGATACCACTTTTAAAATATTTTTTATAAGAACAATAGCAAAAAAAATTTCAAGTTATTACATTAAGTATACCTTCATCTGGATCCATAGTACAAGTACAAGATAGAATCTTTTTAAAATATCATAGATAAAATAAATTTTAAAACATGTTTCCAGTACTGGGTTTTTTATTTTATGTATTCAATTAAAGGCTAATAATTACAATATATAAGAATAAAAAAGCTGAAGTACAAACCAGTTTAATGTAGTTTGTAGATGTTACTATTGGCATTAGTAATCACAGATTTCGTTTCTGAGATGTTTTATAGATGCAAAATACATGATGGCATTCAGTGATTTAGCCAAGATTTTCTTTACGCTCACATCACAGGAGCTCACATTTTGTCAAATACATATTACGAGGCAATAAAAGAGAAAAAAAAGGGATCTCGGCCTGCAATTCAGTTTTAACAAAAAAAAAGTATTTAGTTCTTGTAGTTTGTTGAGCCAATAGTAGATACTTTTTAGTGAAAGCAGCATTAATATACAAAAATTGAAAGTATTTCTCAATGTGATTGCATCACAGAAGAATCCTACATGTCTTACCATTTCATAACAGTGTACAGTATTATAGTGATTTCTTACATTTTTCTTTGTTATGCACACATATAGAAGGATCTTAGTGTGATTTCATACATTTGTATTTACTAAAGTCAAAGTCCTCACTCAAGTCCTATGTTACAAACATCCTTATTTAGAAAAAGCAGTTATACTATGATTTTCAGATATCGGCCAGTCTTGCTATACACTTACCTTATTATACTCATTTTCAGAAGGATACTAAAAAAGGAAAATAAAATACTTGTTAGGTATTTAAAGAATGAAATTAATAGAAATTAAACAGAAGTTACATTTTGGATTTGATTCAAAGTTGTATTTTTTTTAAAGCATTGTATACACATTATATAGACCTTAATGTTTTCTTACTTAACATCAATAATTTAAATGTTGACGTAAAATAATTATATAACAGTTAAGAATTACATTTGTCATAAATATAAATGTACAACAAATGCAAATACTCAAATCAGGGTGGCCACAAAATTCAGGAAAAAAAGTTCCCTGTTAATTCTCTGGCAGATACTAAAAAATTCCCCGATTTTACAACAAACTTTTTTTTAAAAATTTCCATTTTTTCCAAGTTTTTCAGATGTATAGACCCTTATTAAATAGAACATGTATTCTAAAGAGATAATATGCCAATTTTTTAATAAGTATTGGTGGTAATGAAAAGTTTAAATTGTTTCATAACATAAAACTTCTAACAATAACCGCCACAAATCTCTGGGTAAATGGCATCAAAATACGGATGAAAAGGAAAACGTGTCTTAAAATATAATTGAAAATTTCCCTGATTTTCGTGGAATTTTAAAAAATGCCCTGACATTTCTAGGTTAGTGGCCACTCTGCCAATACTTAAAATTATGTGCAAAGTCACACAAACTTTAGGTTGGTTAGCAGTTAAGCAAAAATCATTCTACAAAGCCCAAAACTTGGTCTAGAGCATTCCTGGATGTATGGTTCACATTATTAAATCACAGTAGGCAGAGTGTGATGAGCAAAGCATTCATGCAAACATTTCTTTTCAAAACTTTAATTAGTTCTTACTGATGAAGAATCAAAAGGAAAGCACAGGACAAATCTGGAAATTTAGGCTGGGCTGATCACCATGATCTGAAAATCAGCACTCTAACCACTTAGTCACCATGACCCCTGGAGAGTGGTTAATAAATAGCTTATTTTTTAGATAGTGGTAGCTATGTACTACAAAGAATCTAATATGTGTTTAAACTATTTTCTTCAAATAAAGATATTTTTGAGAACTCATTGTATTCTACACAGTCAAGATTATTTCTTAAGTTTTCCAATTGGTAAATGCAGAATTAGGGGAGCATAAGTTAAGCATATTCATAAATCTAACAAATGGGGAGGAAATACAAGTCACTCATATCCAAAGTTTTCATTATTATACCAGACACAAATATATTTGAAGAGGGAAAACAATTCTCAAATTGAAACATCTAAATTTAAAAATTATAGGCTATAATTTTTATTTCTTTTAGTGTTCTTAAGAAAATCTATTTAAAAAAATGTCATTGAATTCATTCAACCTTTTCCCTCTTTGTTGGAGTATGCAATATATTCATAGCATTAACCAACTTAAAAACAACTAAGGAATGTTTCAATTTTGGAAAATAGAAACTATTTGTTTCAATAGAGCTTGAAGCTTTGGAAATTAATGATTGAAAAAAAATGCAATATTTTAAAAGAAATTTCATGCAGGCAGCAAAAAATATCTGACACAAATTATAATGATTTATTCATTTAACGTTTAATATCAATTACTGTAGCTGTTTCATACCTAACAACTTCTTACGAAATTAAAAATATACGGATACAATAATATAATAAAAATTTTAATAAAAAAAATACCTTTTCAGTCCCAAGAAACAACATATGCTCACAAAAATGAGCAAGACCAGGCAAATCACGAGGCTCAGATAAGCTACCTATAGTAAAACAAAAAGAAGTTAAGAAACAAAATAAATCAGAACACAAACAATCCATACAGTCTAAGATCATGTGAACTTTTTTGTGTGGATATTTGAGCCACTCTTAAAATTTTATAAACCAACACTTCCAATATTAACTGAATAATACACCTAATAATAAATCTAGGACCAAACTGATGGACTTTAATTAGTGCGGGAAAGAGAGGTCCAAAAGATTTTATCAAAGAAGTTGAAATGGAAATTATAAGTGAAATCTTACAAAATTTGTCATGTAATGGAAATGTGGTAAGGCATCAAGTTGAATTGTAAAATTTTTACCAAAGTTTGTTACCCTGATGGAAGCTAAAATCTGCAAGTACTTCATAAATTAGCATCATCAATGATGTCTGATTCCTGCTGAGAAATGAATAAATTGTTTTTGTGATTCAAGTTATGGAAATAGAAAAGGTTAACATATTTTCATTATTTGGCAAGTTAGGATAGGAGATTTGGCTTTCAGGTTAAAACCATTTCAACCTCTTCATGCACTGTTCTAAACCTTTCTTGCACAAATAACTACCAATCATCTTCCAGGTCTACGATTTGCTATTCGCTTGATATTGAAATATTATTATACATAATTAAAACGAAAATTATCACAGACTCCCACTTCACGTAATTACAAAATTTAAAGAACACACATTTGGTTGTAATTGTAAAAAAAAAAAATCTTTGAATGAAAACCTTACAGAAAATCTAAAAATGAACATAACTTTCTTGTTGCATCTAATTTTAAATTACACTATTTAAAATAAACATTTTATGACTTGAATTGAATGGCAACATCTTTTTTATCACATACATTGGTGGTTAAAATAATAAAACAATGCCAGTTTAAGGTCACTCGGAGCCTGTAGTAATCAACATAGTATATTTGTAAAAAAAAAAAAAAAAATGCTACTGTGACCAAGGAGAAATCATCTCTAAGCATTTTTTAAAAAACAAACATTTTTCATAAAAAGGTTGTTTCAAAGATGACAATTACATGACAGATATTCTAAACTTCATTGGACTGTTTTCATTGTGGCCTAAAACTTCACTCAATTATTGCAATACTTTTTTTTTTATACAAGACTTTTTGCTTACGTGGTACTATATGCTTCGGCAATAATTGAAATTTTTTGAAAAAGACTGATTTTCCTTTCAAAAACTATCAGTTGCGCTGTGCTAAGTTTATAGTCAACAATAATAAGAAAAACTGTCCTAAAATGTATGTCACATGATAAAGAAAAAAAAAGAAAACATATGTAAACTTAGTAAACAATTATAGACAAGTTGAGACTGATATTAATTTTTTTTTTCACTAAAAGTTTAGCATTTTTCTGCACTAAACAGCAGTTTGATTTAAATTTAGACGTACTTGCATGATATATGAAAAAATTATATGCCTTTTATATAAAGCCAGTTTAAAAACATTGCCAAAACAATTTTTTTTAAATATGAATACTAATTACTGCTAAACGTCTAATGCCTTTTCTAATTTTCCACAAAAGTATTTTATAATGTAAGAACAAACAAAAGCTTAACCTTACAAAATTCATAATTTAAATATTTAATATACCAATTTGAACATCAATTGCAGCAGCAGACTTGTCAGTGGAAGGATCAGAAACTAGCAGAATCTTCATTCCATTACTTAATTCTAATCCTCGATATGCTCTGGAGTCTTCATTTGACTTTTGAATATTTTCAAAAACCTTTGTAATCAATGGATTCGTAAGACTCATTATTGGGAACTTGGTATATGCCCTGTTGAGAAATGAAGCAAAATTAATGGAAAAATAATGAGTTAAACTTGACACTGTCTCCTCTGTGAATGTGTTCTTATGGTGTACTTAATTCTTTAAAATGTAGTTATTTAATTAAACCCATTGTAATAACTTTAGAAGCTGTTGGTGGAAGCTTAATAAAGCCATTAGGTAGCCGAGTCTAGAGTGTAAAATTAATAATTGCATGAAAGATTTAGATTTTGTTATTCAGGGTTCCCACTCATATCACAGAATGAAAATCAATGACTTTTCAATGACTTTTAAGCACCTAAATAATGTTTTTAAAGACCTATGAAAATTTGTTTTCAGGCATCATGTCTGTATTTAAACTTTTAATAAAGTATATTCTATCAAAAAGCTACAAGTTGGTGGATGCGTGATACAAATATGTCGGAAAATCCCTATAAGGTGCAGATAAGTGGCGGTCACGAGGAAATAGCAAGTCTGAGTTCTATTTTTATGAATTTTGCAGTTGGACAATATCTGTAAAAATTAAGGACTTTTAAGGACCTCTAAGCATTTTCAAGGACTTTTAAGCACCTCTAAGCATTTTCAAGCACTTTCAAGGCCTTGAAAACAGGTTCAAAAATATTAAGCACTTTTAATGACTTTCAATGACCGTAGGAACCCTGTTATTGTAGATAGTAAAGGCCCTATTAGACGGGCGATTTATCCTCAACAGCGAATCTGACTCACTTCGATCCTCAGCGCGAGAAGCCCATTTCCAGGGGAGAAACCTGTTTTTGCCCGATTCATGACTAACGAAGCAGTTTAGGATAATTTCAGCCAACGTATTTGGGGACCAATCAGATGTCTTCTGTTTTCGCCAACCATTGGCATGAATTTTGCTCACCACACCAAGCAAGTTAATGGAAACTTTAGCAAAAAAATAGATAGGAAAATTAAAAGTTAAAAAAACTTCAAGGAAAGTAGGCATGTGATTAGTGAAATACCTAAGCAATAAGATAAAAGTAATATTTTTGTGGAGAAGGCATCACAGTGTCTGATGAACAATTACGTCTAGACTGCATAGAATCACTGCTGCATTCGTTTAAAAAATCATCTTAGTCTATGATTCGCAAAAATTATTTCGTACTCAGTAATGTGAAACTATTATTACAACATTTCCCTTGATATGTTTTTTGGAC
Organism: Linyphia triangularis; assembly: GCA_963978545.1. Classification (NCBI taxonomy): domain Eukaryota; kingdom Metazoa; phylum Arthropoda; class Arachnida; order Araneae; family Linyphiidae; genus Linyphia; species Linyphia triangularis. The sequence goes on from OZ021721.1 coordinate 87,680,236, forward strand.
ATAATATTTGAAATTCAACTGGCAAAATGTTCATTTAGTTACGATGTATCATACAAAAGGGTCATTCCACACGAAATCAACCAATAAAAAAATAATTTTTCAACTCAAAGTGTAGGAATGTTTTAATATTTTGTGTGTGTGTTGAACTTACTTCTGAGATGAAAACAGTGAGATTAAAAAAAAATTTCGTCGATTCCTTCCATAGTTACAAATTTTTTAAATTTTGAAAAATTCACGAATGTTGCATAGTTTCACAATCTTTAAATGGCTGTAACTTTGGAACTATTTTACCTAAAGGGTTGGTATTTGTGTCATTTTGTTCAGTTTTTTTCTTTCTTTCAATGAATATATAACATGATCAACTTACTTGAAACAATATTTTTTTTTGTAAATTTGTTTTATACATTTTTCAAAAACTTTAAAACGGAATTTTTAATTTTTGTGAAAAAAACATATTATATTTGGCCATCTCTTAAGAACATTTTCAACAAATTTCATGATGGTACTCTTATTTTATCATAAACAAAAAAAATTATATCTGTATGTAGGTTTGGCTATTTTTTCTATAAAACCCTATTATCTGATGTTAAAAAGTAATTTGAGTATAAATTCATGTTTAAAATAATAATATTTTCCATTTATGCAAGTTTAGCTTAATTACCAAACAAAAATATGAGTGTTTGTTTTGTTATATTTTATTTATTTGGTTAAATTAACCATTTTACAGCAACATTTTTTCCAAACATTTACAGTACTTTTATTACTATTCTACGGTAATAAAAATATCTGTTCTATATGTTTGTAAATTCTGTAAAACTCTTGTACATTTCCATTTAAACTTAAGGGTTGTAATAGGTAAACAATATAAGGTGGTGAACTTCAAAAATAAACCGTTTAATTACATTCTAATGCTAAAAGTTTGCTAAGTTAAACTCCCACATTGCTGCAATGCAGCAGCCATCTTAAAACGAGTATATTTATTTCTGGAGCAACATTTTTGTAGCTCTTATCATCTCCTGTTTCGTGACTTAGCATGTTCAACGTGTTGTAGTAAGAGGATTCCAATTTACACAAAATAAAGTTTTTTGGAACTGTCAAAATTTCTGCTTTTCTTGGATATGTGAATGATATTGATGGTCCTTTTGGATGAAGGAAAGAAACTTTAACCTCTTCTTTAACTTGATCTTTTAAAAGAATCATTTTTTTCCAGTGACAATTCTTTTCAGAATTTTTTTTTTTATTGTTGTTTTAGATGTGTTATTTGGTTACCAAACTCTTGCATAAAATCTTTAAGTGGTTTAGCAATGGTCTCAAAGGTGCAACGATCAACAGTAAACCTTTGTTTATACGTGACATTTTTCATCATTCATATCTTCTGCAAGACATCCCATCAGAGCTTCTTTAAAATCATCAATTTTGGAACAGTTTTCATAGTTGTTTAAAACCCATGACTGTGCTGGAGGGGATTGCACATAATGTTAGCCATGCATTCATTATATGCTGTAAGAGGATTATCAGATTTAGGTAGTTTGATTTTACGTAAATTACCTCTAGCAATCATCAATTTAATATTATGGTGTGCTATGCAGACACACACAGAATGTGTACCACTGACACAAGCAATCTTATAGTTTTTCAGTCTCAACTCTGCAAACTTTGAAAAGCCAATTAAATTCTCGTAAGTTTCCCAAAATTAGTCTCTTTTGTATATGAACTGTCTTACCTAAAGCATCCTTCCCCACAGAAACATAGTCCTTTTTCCCAGGCATTTGTCTGCTTACTTCACCATCGTCATAAAAATTCTTTACTGAAATAATTGTTTGAGGAGATAAACTTATACCACGTTTTGAGTCTGGAATCGACAAGACACCTTTTTCTTCAAATATTAGTGTAACAAATGGCAGACTATTATTTCATCTGAATATTGATATTTAATTACATGACTAGAAAACAGTATTTTATACTCAAATGGGCCACATTCGATACTTAAATTAATTTTTAACAAAATGTTGTTTTTTTTTTCATATAAAAATTGTGCAGACAATCAGACATGAGCAATTCTCTGCTTTAAGCACAAGACATTTTAGCTCTTTTTTCTACTCATAAATTAGAATTCTAAAATCATTATCAATCTAGCAATTTTGCTTTGTTTTATATAGCTCTACTTGGGGACAAAGTTATATGGAAAAATAATTATTTTAACTAGGTTACGTATGCATTTATATCGTCTGACGCACGGAACACGTCCGTATCCTGTGAGTCAGACGATATAAATGCATATTTGACCTAGTTAAAATAATTATTTTTCCATATAACTTTGTCACCAAGTAATATAATATAAAATGAAAACATAACTATTAGATTCACCTTAGTTTTATAAATCTTATCAATTTACGAGTAGAAAAAAGAGCCAAAATGTCCCGTGCGTCAGCCAGAGAGTTACCTACAGAATTTTTTTTCCCTATGACACCATGGGAGTACCATCTTGAAATTTTGCAAGAATGTTTGTAAAAGATGATTAAATATAATACATTTTTTTCAAAAAAAAATAAAATTCCGATTTTAAATTATAAAAAAAAACTTTTTTTAATTAAAAAAATAAATATTGTTTAAAAAACACTTAGTCATGTGTTATATATTTTATCAAAAACAATATAAAACTGAATAAACTGACATAAATTTCAGCTCTCTAGGTCGATTAGTTCTTGAGTTACAACCATTTAAAGATAGTTAAATGATGCAAAATTTGTGAATTTTTCAAATTTTCAAAAATACATAACTTTGAAACTAACTTTGAAAAAAATCTCAAAATATGATTTTTTTAATTCAATGTACTAATACTACATTTACCCCAAAAATGAATAAATTTCATTGACCTGCCGATTTGACCATTGGTTGATTTGATGTGGAATTACCCAAAAACTATATATTGTATTCAGTACCACTGCAAAAATATCTAAAGATTTTGCCTTATCAAAAGAATAGAAATATTTTTTTTTGTTCAGGTGTTTTCAAAATTTAAAAGAAATAAGTTATCAAGAAATATTACGAAAAAGTTATGTAAAGTTGGTTTAGATACTTATTTTCTACGATTGTGGCAAGACTATGTAGTATAGTGGTTAGCGTCTGTTTTGTCATGCAAGAGTCCTGGGTTCAATTCCCCACAAGGCATAGGAACTTGAAACTAGTAATATAATTTAATATTTTACTTGACTATTGCTATTTTGTTAATACTTTTTATTGAGGATGCTGGAATTTAATTATTATTTCCCTTGATTATCGTTATTTTATTAATCTATATTTTTTACAAATAATCAATATATTTAAAAATAATCTTTCGAACTCCAGAATATTAATTTTTTTCATACAAATAACCGTCTAATGTAGATAACTGAAATGTCTATTTGAAGTTCAACAATATTATTAGTACAAAAATAGTAATGTTAATAAAAAACCAATTGAAAAAAAAGGAATTGCATTAACACCGAATTGCTACACGAAAATATTGTTTAAATACAAATTGCTCATCCTTTTCTTTTTAGTACGAAAATAAATATTACATATTTATATGTGGCTAAGAAAGTCATTATACAAATCTTATAAAAATGAAAATTATTACCTATTTGATTTAAAATGATTTTTAAAGACTAGACACTTTACTGTATAATTTTACATTTTACTGTACACTACATATTAAATTTTTTTTAAAAATTAAGTGCGAAGCATCTTCAAATATCAAGCAGAGTTCATCCTAGGCATTTTTCGAGGGGCGGCGCGCCCTGCCTGCCCTTTTTCTATAAAAATAGCGCACTTCCTGCCCTTTTATTATAAAAATAGCGCCCTTCCTGCCCTTTTTTTATAAAAATAGCGCCCTTCCTGCCCTTTTTCAGAAAAAATTTCATCCTGAAAGAATTCGAAAAACTTTTGTTTTTTTCCCTCCCAACAGTACGCAATATGTGGATCACCCCTACTGAAATCGGCTGTCGCGCATGCGCATTCATGTTCAAACGCGTAACGTATGTATCGGGGACTGAAACCATTGAGTAGATGTCTATATAACGTGCTTCATTAGTAGGTGGATTGTAGGGAGCCGTCTTACAATTTCCCAAGTGCACATTAGTAAACTCCGATGGCCATATCGTACGTGTTTTGATTAAGTGTATTTCGCTGGATTTTTACCATGCCTCCTTCAAAATAGTGAAGAAAGGAATTTGAAAGACTTGAACAACTTAGTTAAAGGTTTATAACTATCAAATGTTTACACTAAGAATTTAAAAAGAATATTTCCGTTTGGACACGCGTAATCGCAATGTCCTCTTGTTAAATTTAGGGAGTGTTTTTGGTAATTTGCCTGTTACCAATTAATTTCTAAACATCCGTTTCATATTTAAAATTAAACGTAACAGGAATGCAACCAAAATCCCAGATTATTTCCGATTTTTAAAAAAATAAAACTTCTATTATAACTTGCATAATAGCGGCATGCACGGCAAAAAAATCGCCGTTTTGACGCTAAATTTGATCAGATTTTGAAAATAAAAAAATGCACAAATATCAGGTCATAGTCCAAGTTCTTTAGTTGGAATACTCCTTGTGATATCCCACAATGTATAATGTTAAATTTGGAGAAACTCTATTCTCTATCTGACAATAGCAAAACTAAGAGATGAAGTTTAAGGTTGATTCATTCAAACTTTAGAAAATTTTGAAAGAGTGAAAAGTTCTTATATTAACACATTTTCATTCTACTAAAACATTGTTATCTTAATTTTACTGTATTATAAATTGATAATTTTATAAAAATTACTATTTGATGAAAATTTTACTGTGTATATTGCACATTAATTTTAATAATTTTCTTAGTCTCATTCCTGCAGAATTAGGACTGAAGCATTTTATCAGTATTTTGATATCTTTTAAGTTTCTGAGCGAGTTTTTGATTCACGGATTTTTGCATTATAATTTTTTTTCCAGATTATTGAAAATTGTTTATCGTGGTAGAAAAGTATAACAATATTGAAATTGTGGCAGAAAACGCGTATTTCTGCAATTTGCCATAAAAGTGCCCTCGTAAACAGGAAGTGCCCTTTTTTTGGAAAATAGTACCCTGCCCTTTTTCATTTCTAGGATGAACTCTGTATCAAGTAAGCATTTTTTTTATATCAGTGGTTGAGAGAAACCAATGTATTTTAATAATATATTTTCTGCTGTAATATATTACATATTAATGCCAAGGCGCTAGATTTTTCTTTTACGAATTTTCTATTTCTAAAGCAAGGGAGGACAATTTTTCCGACAACAGAGAAGCGCCAACGCCGATAAACTCGTTTTGTGGCAAAAAGAATGAGGGAGAAAATCTCTTTCTATTCTAGCAACCTTAGTCGCCGAAGTAGTCATGACTGGGATCGGGTCTGAGCGATAATTCCCTCGATATTCCCCTCGTCTGATAGAGCCTTAATACTCTAGAACAGAAGTTCCCAACCCTTTCAGTTGTGCGGACCACCTATTATGTAAAAAAAGACTTGAGGCCCACTAATTATTAGAACATGATCATGCTTCACATGGTTCGTACACTTCAAAGGAGAAAAAAATTCAAGGACTTTTCAGGATTGTGTTATCAACTTAAATACATTAAAAATAAATTCAATTTTTTTTTTATTGGCAAATGGTGCATGTTCAAATCGAGTAAATACAAAAAATGTTTTTATAGATACACAATCTAAAAACTTAAATTTGTTTTAAATAATCCAGACCAGTTTAAAGAAGCTATTGATAATTATTCAAACATGCTGTTTACTTACTTTCTGATTAGTATAACTAAATTGGAAGTATTTTGCTCACTTTGTTGACCAAAACTTTTTAAGAGGCTATATTTTTATAAAATAAAATTCAAGGTTTTCAAACACTTTGAAATGAAAGGGGTTTTTTTCAAGCACTTTTAAAGGTTTTTTAAAAACATATGAACCATGCTTCAGTAATTTGTAAAACATACTGTACAAGAAGGATTAAACAGCAATTTTTTTTACAAAGAAAGGAACTTTATTGTATTCATTTTGCTGTCATAGCTATAAAAAAGCTAAAAAACAAGTGGTCAAAGTTTAAAAAAAAAAATCGATGTGATTTTTTATATTATTTGTCCGCCATAAGAGTGTCAATATCTAGATTAAAATTGGATAGTTTTAAACATGCTGTTCAATTCACTCATTATTCACTTGTTACACCATCGAAGAATACAATCGAATAATTTGCTGTTGCTGACAAACAAGTAACTCAATTGTTCCCCTGTCTCTACCCCCTAAAGCACCGGTAATATATATCTTGGCTTAGATTCTCGACCAGCATCCACAGACCAATATCATGCTACTCGTGGCCCACTTGGGAACCGCTGCTCTAGAACATTATTAGGATTACCAAGTTGTGTAGAGTTAGGTCTAATCAAAAGACAGATTGTGGATACTTCTGAAGTAATTGCATGTTTTTATTGAAAAAAAAAATATGTTTTTCAGGGGTTAGGAACATTTGATTTAACATCTTCTATTAAAATTGAAGATAATGCTAAACCAGTAATTAGACCCCCTAGAAGAATTCCAGAATCCTTAAAATCTAAGTTAAAAGAAAAATTGAGAATACTCAAAAATGACAGCAACTCAACATTGTAAATTTTCAGCACTGAGTGGGCTAACATTGGGACACCCAAGTAGGCCTACTTTGTCAGAAAAATCAAAGAGATAGAAGCAGTAGCTATAATGCGAGTACTATAGTGCTAAGTTTTCGCTACAAAACCCTGAAGAAAGCAAAACTTTCAGTAGTTTGGTTTGACTACGTTCTGGTGAGATATGAGGGTGAGCTTTACCCAGAACAGATCATTGAAATAAAAAACGGCAAAGAAGTACAGGGGGCGCAGTGAGTTTTCTAAAAAAAATAGGTAGGAATATTAGGGATAGTTCCAAAAACTTTCAAGGACAATTTCTGAAATATTAAGGGTAATTTCTAAAACTTTAGGAGTAATTTAAAAAGCGTTAGGGAAAATTCCAAAAATGTTAGGGAAAATTCCAAAAATGTTTCCGAAAGTTCCAAAAAGTTAGGGATATTTCTTTTAAAGCTGACATAGGCTTCTGGTACACAGACATATTCTTTTTAAAAAATGACAATATGCAAAAAAAAATTAACGTCAAACAACAGTTATAAAATCAAACAATTATACTATTTTTTAACTAAAACCATTTATTTAATTTTAAGCAATGTTCAAAGTATTTCAAAAAGAATATTGCTTTCACTTTAAAACAAGTGGTAGGAGTGGATAAAAAAAGTGGAGGAATGCCCAAAAGTTGGTGACAAGTTCTATCCCCCTCCCTTCCCCTTCTCCCAAGAACAAATTTTATAATTTTGTATCTTTTAATAAACATATTAATTAGTAAGGAAATAATTTATACTTCCTAACACTAACATTGAACAAGAGTCCAAAATGTATTGTTATGTTAATTGAATATACTGGGACTTTTTTTTTTTTTTACTAACGAGTAAGTGATTAAGAGAAGTAATAATTCAACATTATAAGCACAACTCTTTATTTAGATTTAAATAGTGTTTTTAAATGAGAATACTTTTACAGGGTGGCCACAAAATTCAGAAAAAAAAGTTCCCTGATAATTCTCTGACAGATTTCTAAGAAATTCCCTGATTTTAGGGGAAACATTTTTTCGAATTTCCCCAGTTTTCTTAGGTTTTCCAGATGTCAAAACACCCTGATCAAATAGAACATGTATGCTAAAGAGATAATATGAAATTTTTTTAAAAATAGTTTTGTTAATAATGAAAAGTTTAAATTATTCCATAACATTAAATTTTTAATGGCTTTCCACAACAAATCTCCATGTAAATAGAGCCAAAATATGGATGAACGTGCCTTAAACACTACAAAATTTCCCCGATTTTCATGAAATTTTAGAAAGTTCCCTGACATTTCCCTGATTTTTTCCAGAATCAGAAAGCTCCCTGACATTTTCCTGATTTTCAGGTTTTCCCGGTTCTGTGGCCACTCTGCTTTTATGAAATTAAATTAATAGATAACACTAAAATGTTTTGTTTTTTTAAAGAAAGTTCATCCAAAGTAAAAAGTTGAAGTAACAGTACTTGTTTAAAAAATACTTATATCTTTATACAAAGTAGTATGATAATAGTATGATATGTATATGTATGACCATGAATTTTTATATATATATATTTTTTTACATTTGAAAACTTTAAATCGCCTTTTCTCAGTACCACTACATTTAAAGGCTAATTTTCTTTTTATTCAGTAGTTTTTAGCCAGATTGAGTGTTTATAAAAGGGGGGGTATGGATTTCAGTGATTTTAGCAGTGAGGGGATGCATGAGTACTTTCGTGAAAAGTGGAGGGAAGCGTCACCCTGCGTCTACCCACACTTCTAGCACTGTTAATAACTTAAACTAACATGAGTTTGGCAACAATTTAAAATAAAATTTTAATAAAATAAAATTTTAATAAAATAAAATTTTAATAAAATAAAATTTTAATAAATAAAATTATAATAAAATAAAATTTTATTAAAATAAAATTTAAAAAAAATAAAATTTTACTAATGAAAATTTATTAATTAAAATGTCATGAAAGACTTTATCCTCTGGAGAAAATCTATAATATCTGGGTTTCTAAATAAGCATGTTTCGGAAGAAAATTGGGGAATTTTCGAGGTTTTTAATTTTTTTTTAGGAATTATCGAAAAACTTGCGTACAATTTTAGAAATTTTAGGGAGAAACAAAAATTCAAGGAATATTAGGGTGAATGCGACCCTTGGAGATGAAGAAATCTGCCCAAAACTGGAAATAGCCAGCTAAACCCAACACAATTTTTTATTCGAAGGATGAAATTGTCCAGAAATCAAACGGCCTACTCAAGTTCGCCTGTGAGAAATTTTGAAAGTTTAAGAAATAATACTGTTTACGAACAAGTTTAAAATTTACTTCAGCAATTTGTTAAAATGTTTCTTAGCTTCGTATCAAAATTTGTAATTCTTTTCTAACCATGATATTATTTAAAAGTGTAATATTTTCAAACTACATGGATGAGAGTGATCAGAGAGCAAAAACGAGGAAGTACAAAAATTTGTTAAAAAGCTTGCGAAAGGAATACACAAAAATTCAACAAAAAAAGTATGCATGAAGAATGATTCAATAATTTTAAAGATACAATGAAATTTCTCATACTATATAGTAATTACATTTAAAATATTAGGAGTTTGTGAAGTAATATGTGAGGAAAGGGGAGCCAAGAAGGAAAATCTTTTGTTTAGACTTGAGGAAAAGTATACTTTTTGCAGGAAAAACTGGTTCAGATCAGAAAAATTTGGATCTTCAAAACAGGGACAAAGAGAAGGAAAATGTTACATAAAAAACAAAAAAGGAGGGAAAATCTCAATCCGGAAACTATTACTGCAATTTCCAAAATTTTCATACATGTTTAAAATAAGTAGTTTAAAATATTGTATTTTAAGTTTATATTAAAATACATCGGTACAGATTGATTTTTCCTTTGTATTTTTAAGCAAACATAGTACTGTCCCAAAGTTACTTCAATTCATTAGGAAAGATTGAGGCAAAAATGAAGGATTTTTATGAGGGTATCATTGGTCTTAGAGTAAAATCTGGTTCCTATTTTGAAAGAAAGTTAACTTCATAAAACACCATGTTGATATGAGTCATAAGAAACCTGAAAAAATGTCTTTAATTTTAAATGTTTTCAATTTCTATTCAGAAACTTCTATTATAAACTGTCTATCGATGCAAAGTACATCTTTCTACACCTGGTTGAATTTTAGCATGCAGTTAGAAATTTGAATATTGTTGCCTTCAATAATAATATAATGGTAACTTCCTCATCAATTTTACAACTTGGTGTGATTTCTGAAAAATAGTGACAAGGTCAAAATGACAAGTTTTCCAGTCACCAAGTCCAAATCCCAATCACATTAAAAAATTAGGGTTTAAAAAAAAATCTGAGCTTTATCACTTACCAATTATCACCAAATCTTGACCGTACAGTAGAGTAGAAATTAACCTACATAATATTTAAGAGTTCACTACAATGAGTTATATAAGTAAATGTAACTTCCAGTACAGATGTGCAAAGGCAATCTGAATGTTTAGTAACTTATTGTTGCTTTATTTAAAAGATGTGTTCAAATTGCTACCATAGTCTCCCTCTAAAAACGGTTTTATAGCAACCATAAATATGGTTCAGCTGTTTTATGTTATCCCTACAAAGTTAGCAAAAAAAATCACTAGATTCCCAAGGTATATTAGTACTATCTGTTTATATTGGGGAAAAAAAATTTAGGTAACTTTTTAAACAAAAAATTTCTTATTGTGAGCCTTCCATTTCCATTCTCACTCACAACTTTTATAGAGAATATATATATGTTTCAAATTTTTAAAATATTTTTCTTAAAAAAAAGCTTTCTCCCCTATAAGTAAAAAGGAAATATTCCGGGAAATCACGGTTCTGCAACATTTTTATGAATTTATACTTTCAGTCGCAAGTTATTGGAAAATAGGCAATAGATTTTTTATTTTAATTTCTTAGTCCGATTAATTTGTTAAATGCATTTTCCTTCACACACCAAAAATATGTTCTGAATTTTAATACGATAAATAATTAACTGTTTTCGATTATCAATTCTTACCACTGTTGATTTTAGATTTCATATAATCTGGAATTTATTTAACTTGTATTATTAAATAAAAATATATTTACCTGCTTCCAATGTATTTTAGCGCAACTGAATTCGGTGAAACTAAACAGTAGCTCCTTCTGAATTTCTCAACAAACGCGAGTGATTTTGAAACGACTTTCACAAAAGCCATACAGAAAGCATATTTGTTGTTGTTGGTTGTTGGTAACAGCTTTATTGCTAAACTAATATAAATCGTATACGATTTTTATAAGCATCTGTAATCTTACTCATCAAAATTCTACCTATCATTTTATATCTTTCAATGGAGTTTAAGAATGAAACTATTTGTACAGCCAATCATCAAAACGTATAATAATTCTACGTGGATCAGTAGTTAACTATGACATCAAAAGTACGCTTGCACGAAAAAACAGAAGGCCTTCTGATTCGAAGAAATTTCAGCAGTCATCAAATCTAGCGTCTCAATGTCGGAATGGCTTTTGATAGTTTTCGAGCTAGATGACCAAATTTGTTTGGCAGGGATGGCATAAAGGGCCAAATGTTGTAACCTCAGAAGATGTCGACGCAGATTGAAAATAATAGTCATCGATATAAAATGATCTAATGGCAAAGAAATGAGGAAAACACGCCGGTAAAAACTTTAGGGTAGCTGTCATTGGGTGGACGATGTATTGAACGTCTCTGGTACAATATGAGCGGTGAGCGGTGAAAGACTTGCGGCAGACAGAGGAAGTTAGAACTGTGTGAATTGTTCTAGCTACGATGAGATGAGAAGGTAGTATTTTCCATCAGTTCCTAACGTGACGTCATCCAGTGAACTAGCTCATTTTGAGTGATAACCACATACAAGATGAAGTATCTAAAATCAAAATTGTTTAATAGTGGTGAGATTATGACAAAACATTACATAAACATACGATTTTTAAAATATAATAAAATAACAGTGATTCAAATTATAATTGAAATGTTATTTCATTATTTAAAAAAAAAAACTTACGTTTATGTGATGTTTTGTGATAATCTCATCACTATTAAACAATTTTTGTTTTAGTTACTTCATCTTGAATGCAATAATCACTCAAAATGAAGCACTCAGCTAGTTCGCTGGTTGACGTCACGTTTAGAATTTATGGAAAATATCACCTTCACTCTCATCGTAACCAGAACAACTCCCACCTTTCGATTACTCAATAGGTCTGCGCAAGTCTTTCACCGCTCGTATCGTGCCTGTTGCCTAGGCCTTGGGTACGGTACAAGCGGCAAGTGGTGAAAGACTTGCGGTGGATCTATTGAGTAATAAAACGGTGGGAGTTGTTCTGCTTACGATGAGAGTGAAGGTGATATTTTCCATAAATTCTAAACGTGACGTCAACTAGCGAACTTCATTTTAAGTGATTATCACATACAAGATGAAGTATCTAAAACCAAAATTGTTTAATAGTGATGAGATTGTCACTTAACATACGTTTTTAAAAAATAACAAAATAACATCTCAAATTATATTACAAAAACCGTCTTCACACTCTCATCGTAGCCAGAACAACTCGCACCGTTCTATTACTCCTTCGGTCTACCGCAAGTCTTTCACCACTCGCCTCTCGTATCATGCCCGAGGCATAAGGATGTGCGAGCGGTAAGGTCATAGTGTAAACATAAACTCAGCTAACGTTTATGTTTACATTAAGCACAATGATGGCGTCTGGGTGAAACATGTTGCAGCTTTATCTTCACCACTTACCACTATCCTCAAATATTAATATTCGCTCGCCACCCAGAGTCTTTTCATTTGATTAGAAGCTCGCATCCAATAAATAAGGCAGAGAAGACTAAATTATCAGACATCGAGTGCGAGGCTTTGATCTCGGAAGTTCAAAACCAGTCATGTTTGTGAAATGACAAATATAATTACTTTAAAAATAGTGTTTTGGATACCCATTAATTAAAAAAAGCTTTGTTTGGATTGTTAATTTTTAAAAATTTATGTACCTATTACATAAAAAGAATTAAGTAAAGTACGCAAAAAATCCGAACGATGGCTATATCTTGTACTCTAATTGATGAAATAAAAAAAAAATCAAGTACCGTTGTAATCGTGGAAGGATTGGAATAATTGTACATAATTTTTTTTTTTTTTTTTTTTTTTTTTTTTTGTCATAAGGGCTAAATGCAAAATTTTATAATTTTCCAATGAGTGGTGATTAGAAATTTAAATGAGGTACAAAAATTGATTATGAAAATTTAAATTAATCCCAGATAGCATTTTATCCTTTTAAAACCCTTGTCTAAACCTCTCAAGCGAAAAGGGAGTAAGGTTCAGATGACAAGGGAGTAACCATCATAAAACCTTGAAGAAAGGGTCCTAGTCTCCAGACGTCAAGCTTTTGGTAACCATTTCATGACCCCCCTTGCCACAAGGCTTTCGCCGTAAAGGGTATGTAAACCTTTTCGGGATGAGCTTGCCACAAGGTTTTCGCCGTAAAGGGTGTGTAAACCTTTTCGTGATAAGCCTGCCACACGGTTTTTGCCGTAAGGGTTGTATAAGCCTTTTCATAATAGGCTTGCCAAAAGGTTTTCACTGTAAAGGGTGTGTAAACCTTTTCACTCTGAGGTTCCCACCCTGTAGATATAGGAAAGGTTGCAAAAACTTTCCTTTATAAAGTATCATTTATCTTTTGTGTTCAAAAAGAAACACTTAATTGGGAGAGTTCCAATATCGTCGGAAAATGCTTTAAATTTAGTGGCTAATGAAAAATTAATATTTATTCTATAGGAATTTAATTACAATTTGCCTTTAATGGTATCAATCATAACCCAATTTATTGATAAATTTTAATTTATTTGCTAGGTAGAACTTACTAGAATAATAAACATAATTTACTTTTTTTTTGTAAAGAATTTTTAAAAAAATAAAGATTCAAAATTCAATAAAAAATTATGTATATATTATTAAAAAAATGCATTGAGATCTTAGTAGGTTGCGTTAGACAATTTAAATTGCATTAAAATATGTTTTAAAGGGTTAATCCAAGCTACTTATAGTTTTATTATTAGAAACATATACAACTAAAAATGCATTTTTACTGATAATTCTTTTTTAGATAATTCTTTATTTTGAAGTAAACAAACACAAATGAGTTGCTTTTTCATTTTATACAAAGAATATAATTTAAACATGATTTTAAATATATACTACAAATATTTCTTCATTTATTTGCTGCATCTGACAAGAAGTTTCTGGAAGATTCTTGAGGAAAACTAAAGGGAATCCCATTCATTTCTATCTGAAAAATATAAACAAATTTAAAATCTATAATAATAAAACAAGCTGTGTGTCTGTCTGTTTGTGGATCTGTTATAGAAACCTACTTAAAATTGGAGTAGAGCTCTGAAATTTTCAACACAAGAAGTTTTGACCTTCTAATTTATGAATGTCAAACAGAATGTAAAATTTTAATTAGTTCTTTTTTAATTAATATTTTAACTAACTTTTATTTTACAAAGTGACTTCAAATAGAGATACAGCTCTGAAATTTTCAACATAAGTAATTTTGGCCTTCTTATTGAACTATTGAAAAAAAGAATTTTAAATTTGTTGTTAGTTTTTTCTTTAATTAATTAATAAATATTTTACAAAACGGTTTCTAATAGAGCTACAGCTCTGAAATTTTCAACATAAGTAGATTTAGCCTTCTAATTGGACTTTTAAAAAACGAAATTTTAAATTTTTATTTAATTCTTTTTAATTAATTAATAACTATTCTACAAAATGATATCCAATATTGCTACAGCTCTGAAATTTTCAACATAAGTAGTTTTGTCTTTTATTTGGCCTTTTTTTTGAAAAACAGAGTTTCAAATTTTTATTTAGTTCCTTTTTTATTATTATTTTTTTTTTTTTTAATTTATTAATATATATTTAACAAAACGATATCTAATAGAGCTGCAGCTCTGAAATTTTCAACATAAGTAGTTGTGCCTTCCTAATTGGACGTTTGAAAAACATAATTTTACATTTTTATTTAGTTCTTTTTTAATTAATTAAAAAGTATTTTACAAAACGATTTCTATTTGGGCTACAGTTCTGAAATTTTCAATACAAGTAGTTTTGGCATTCTAATTGGACTATTGACAAACAGAATGTTAACATTTTAATTTGATTTTCGATTGATTCTTTGAATTATTATTTTTTTTTAACAAAAAGCGACTTCTAATAGGCCTAGAGCTTTGAAAGTTTCAACATAAATAGTTTTGGCTTTCTAATTTTGCTTTCCACAAATACGTGTTAAAATAATCTTAACCCCCTGAAACCTACAGCGCCCGAGAACTATTTGTTCTGCAGAGGGTTCTAGGGCGGTTTCGGGCGCTTTGCGATCTTCGAGGTTTGGGGGGTCTGGTCAGCTTCCTCACCTCCTGTGGTGTTGATTTATAGGGGGCAGTTCACTCCTGTCAACTCCGAGAAGCAGAGTCTTGTGGCGAATTTTTTTTTTGTTTCTTTTGCATGGGACATTTAGTAGAAACTCTTTCCGCGCGGGAACTTTTACTAGAGAATTGCCAAGTTTTACAAAATAATTTGCGTTTTGGTTCGCAAAACTTTAAATACATATGAAATAAACCATGCTATTGATATTGTTAAATAAAATTATAATATTTAGCTAAACTTCTTGAAGAAATTAATTATTTCGTCAAGACAGATCCCTCTATAAATTGTTTTAGTCGCATACAGCTGCGAACTCAAATATTTGTGAATTTTTGACTCATTTTCAAATGACGTTATTCTTTTTTTTTTTCGCGAGACATAATTATATAACCCATGAAAACAAAGTTTTAAATATTAATCCTTTATATACATCGCCAATTTTTATATTCATTAACACAGCGCCGATTCTGTTAACAGCGTGTGCTTGGTGCTTGTATCTAATTTTAAATATCAAACACATTTATATCAGCAAAATGTGTTGAAAACTACGTTTCAAAATGTATTTATTAGAAATGAACGTGCATTTATGCATTCACATCCAAACATATTTTTCTTTTTTATTTTGATTAAAACAATTTTATTATTTATTTATTTAAAAAAAATTTGGCAATATCAAAGAGTTTCAACAATGATCGGCTTACTGCTATTTTAGCGCGATTGGATAAAGGCAAGTTAGTTTATTAGTATTCCGTATAAGCAACTTTTTAGTGACAATAACAGCCCCAAAATGTGAAAGAATGTATTGCCATCGACATCGAATCTATCTACCAACTTTCAGCCCGCTTGGATGACGGCAAGGTGGGTTAATTAAGCATCCGCAGACTTGCACTCTATCGACACTCACACAAAATCGAAGTTAATTTAAAGAATTCAAAATACATCCTTTATTGAAACTTTAATGCCTCTAATACGTACGTTATTGAAATATTCGATTTTTCTTAGATGCTATTTTATAATTTTAGGTGAAATGAAAGTACTCCCCTCGCTCGATAAAAATTTAACACTCCCTGATTCACCACGATTAATAATTTGGTATTGAAGATCAGAACAAATAAAGGATTCTACTTACGTAGGATTGCTTAGCCATATGAAGTCCGTGGCGTATACAGGGAGGAGGCTGATAGGGCTACAGCTCCCTGAAAATTGAGAAAAATTATATTTTCAAGTGTAATGTAACAATTTTTGTAAATAGTTAATACTTAATATCCTCATTTAACTAACTTTCGAGTCAGTCATTTTTTCAAAATAATTATAACAACAAGAAATGAACACAAAAATACAAGCACATCTATTTCATTTCAAACTCTTCCGATTTTACATTTCTTTCTCATTTCTATATGCTGGGGTCATGACGTCCTTCAGATGGTCAGAGCAGAGAAAACTTACTGGTTCCCTGAAAGAGCATGCGTAGACACAAAGACTTCTCCTTCCTGATACCAATAATACAAATCTGCCATAGAAAATCTGGTAAAATTTTATGAAAGAGGTTTTCTTGGTTTTCAAAACATCATCGAAGCAGATTAGAAAATATGGAAAACAAAATACAGGGTTACTAGAAAAGAATCATTCATTTTCAAAACCCGACTTATTGAAAAGTATTATACTTACAAATATGATTGGTACAAGAAAACAACCGCAAAATATTTAAGTTTTATGCTCCAGGTGGTGCTCAAGTTTACCCGATTTATTCAAAAGTATAATACTTTTGAATAAATCTTGTTTTGAAAATGAATGATTCTTTTGTAGAAAGGTTTTCTTGATGCTTTCGCAGAATGTTCTGTAGACATATTTCCGAATATACGTCACTTATTAAAAAAAAAAAAAATGTATTTTACCAGTTTCAATTGAAACTTCTGAGGATTCAACTTTGTGATCATTAACATCATATTAAGAAATTCTATGAGCAAAACAAGGTTGAACAGACTGGCACTTTTTGTCAATTCACAACAACATAAAAATTTGGTTTCGGTAGCCAATGAAATTGCCTTGTTTAGGGGATTTAGAATACACCAATAAACAGTGTTTACATTATATCATAACAATATTTAACATTTAATAAATTTCACTGTATACACCAGCGTTGATTTTTTAACATGTTACTTCTTGCGTTGTTTGTATTATGTGTTTACATTGATTTTATTTATAACATTCATGCTTACGTTTTTTTAATAACACATGCTTAAGTTGTGTTTTAGAAACGGCACTAATGTTTATTAAATGTTCTTTTCGTTATAATGTAGAATTGTAAGATTATTTGTTTTTCAATACCTTAACAGAATAGTTGTGAAACACTGCAGTTTTAAATTTCGTTTCATTATGTTAATGAGTAATTTTAATTTATAACTAGTTTTATTATTTTTTAATATTAGCTGCCCAACCCTCTTTCCTATTATGATCAAATGTTCAGTTTTTTAAGGCGTTACATGAATATGGCAAGAGCAGACAAAAGTCTTTTTTTTCTTTCAGAAAACCAAAGAAAAAAACTAAATAGTGAGTAACTATAATACTACTAAAAAAGTGTAGTAGAAGTACTGATCCTCCAATTCTAAAATGTGACTGCAAAAAAATTAATAATCAAAGGAAATAATAAAATAAAATTTTAAAGATTGAGACTGCTCTACAAGAAAATAGCCTATAAACACACTAAAAAACATGGTGACTAAATAAAAATAAACATTAGAAAAATTATAATTTCACTTCATAATACTAAAAAAACATGAAAAAGTAATAAAATAAACAACAGAAAATAATGAAGTAGTTCTTGAAGAGCTGGTCAACAAGGTTACCAGGAAAGCGACTAGCAGAAGAATTCATTGTTTTTAACACTACGCACATTTGATTAAAAATTACAGAAGTAAAAAAAAAGCTTACCTCAAACTTCAGGAGATAGCTTTGAGTTGTGTTTCAGCATTTTGCAGTCAGATCTTTTAAGTTGTGGAACGCAAATTTTCTGAGAAATATTGGAAAATGTATTTTAAACAGAGTTTGAAAGGAATATTGGAACAGATGTAGCATAGGACATTTGGCGATTAGAAAATTCGCCAAAATTAAAAACACAGTAACTAAAATAAAATTTAAATAAAAACAAAGAAGGGCTTGTCAAGAAGAACCCGCGATATCTTGTTTTACTAAAAATTTTTAAAATTTATTGGATCCATACAACAAAACAAAAAGACAAAAGGTTCCGAATTTTTTTTTTTTAACTTCAGATGGAGAAAAGCACCTCCTCTATTTCTAACCCCCGCCCCGCAAACCAAGAAGCAGTTGGGCTCGGTGTATCTGTCAATACCATACAACAGCGTTATAGCCTTGGGAAATTGGTTAATTGGCCACACATGCTGCATGTCTGCTCTTTGACAAAAGACCAGACATGCCTTGGGGATGCACCGGAGTGTCCTTAAAGTGGGCTTGCAATATACGATTGATAAGAATGTATGAGTTCAGAGTAACATTTAATTTTAGTATGTGTGTCAAGATTTAGAATTTTTACATTTAAAATTGAATTTTTTTAAAACTAATTTCAAAAGCTAGCTATCGATACCAATAAAAGTAATTTGTTTAAAGATTTATTTATTTAAAGTTTAAATAATTATTTTTCAAAATACCAAGTTTACATTCTCAAAAGCATTTGTTATTTGGGTAAATGGTATTTATATTATTCATTGATTTAAAAAGGAAATGGCCGACCAAACGGTATAGTGTTTAGAGTGCAAGCTTATAGACCGCGAGGCTGCTTGTTTGAGTCCCGTGTTAGGCATGGGTGTTGGTAAATGTATGTTGGCTTGTCTAATGACGAATGTTTCGGCGCATTATAGCCCTCGTGTTGCTGAAGGCGCCAGATAATCTGAAAACAACCAAGCAATAAGGAAATGATAAATTCATTACTTATGTAAGAACGTATCACCAGAAATTAATGCATATCTAAAATGATTATTAATTCATTGTGTTTGTAATTTATGTAGAAATTTTTTAATATTTGAGAACTACCTGGTTCAATTTGCAGGCAACGTTTTGTAAAATGTTAGGCCCTTATGATATTATTTTACCCTTTTGATTATTTTACCCTTAAAGTAATACTATTGGGGGGGGGGGGGGGAGAAAGAAAGAATTTTTTTTTTTTTTTTTTTTTTTTTAATACTGCTTTTTTTAAAAATGTCCGTAAAATTGTTAAAATGGTAAATACGTAATTGTTTTGAAATCCAATACATTGATTTGTTTGAAAATTTTGCCTTGAGATAAAAATTATCTAATAATCCTTAGTTATTTAATAAGTTTTTCTAAAATATCAGAAAATTCTGTAAAATTGTAGTACTCGATTAATCGACAGCAAACTTTTATAATTGAAATTTTATTTTAAAATTTAAAACTTTAAAAAAAAAAGTCTTTATATTGTTTTTGTCCTATCCTTTCTAGTTTGTCTAGAAAATACGATATTTTAGTATGCTGATTTATAAGTTTATATGTATTTCTTGGCCTATTATGTTGAATATGCAATAACCTCGAATACCATGAAATGAATTTAATTGAGACCTTAAACTGTTTAAATAAAGGTCACATAATCTAAAATGCTGTTTTCGAAAGTTTCCAAAATGTCTGTTCGTTGCTTTTCTTTCTTACAAAAACTACCAGTTGGAAATATTTTCTAGCTTATGGGAGTTTGCCTCTTCATTTTTCTACCTAAATAAGCCAATAAAATAGCTTTCGAAAAATGTAACCTCTTACTAGGAATAAATAAATGGAAGCCGATATGCATTTCACAAGATGTTTTAACAAACTATTTTCTTAAAAATCAGTACACATAAGGACATTTTAACTTTTATTGAAACGAAAAAATTAAAACAATAATTTATTTTAATTCTTGTATTTTAATGTTAAGAAATGAATATTATTGAGATACTTTTTTTTTAGAGGCTGTATCACAGTATTTTATAAAGCCAAAACATATCATGAGAGCACCCAATTAACGCTGGTGTACTATTTCTATTACCAAAACCTTTTTTACATTTACCAGGGTTCGGCAGACGTTTCTGTGCAAAGAGCCAAACATTCAACAATCATCAGAATCGCAGTACATTTAAAGAGCGGAAATACGAGTTTTTAACAACGAACATTTTTATAGTATAAAAATCATGGCAGATGAGACCAGGCCTGTAGCCAGAGTGGGGCAAGACCTGGAAAAATCTTCGCCTGTCCTGGAAAATTTTATTCCAATCATTTGTAAACCTTTATATCTATGATTGAATAGAAACGAACATTTTGCTGCTGTTGATACCTTCGGTTGTAGCACAGCAACTTGCGAATCTACCTTTTCCACTTTGACGGCCATAAATTGTCCCTAAAGAATGTCAATGGGGCACGAAAGGATGGCAAATCTAGTGTTTTGGGCATTTGAAGTAGAGATAAGAGTTTTGAAATTGTTTAATATGGTGTAAAGATAGGAAATTGCTATTATACTAACATTTATCATTTTATTTTAGATTTTTTTGTTACGCTATGTATTTTAAAAAGTTTCAAAATGTTTAATATAAGACCAAGAATAGAAAAATGAATTTCTATTATTTTATATTATAATTAATAAAATATGCAAATAAATAGAAAAAGGGTTTTTATATTATAATAGTATCTGATAAATTTTTCAGAGTATTGAAAATGATAGGAGAAAATAAAGGAAAATGCAATTCTATTAGTAATGTGTATATATATATATATATATATATATATATTAAAGATATAGTTTTTATATAAAAATGTAAATAACTTTTTATTGCTGAAAGAATTTCTTAAATGAAAAGTTTGTTAAAGAGTTATGTAGCTGTTCCACAAGACCAATGATAGAAAAATGTAATTTGTTTAACAATATATATTTTTAAATAGAAATGTAAGAACAGAACTTCGAAAAAACTTTTTATGTTAAAAAAACTTTTTATGTAAAAGTAACTTTTACTAATTTTTATATTTGTAATTATTTTTAAAGTAGATATTCTTAAGTGTAAATGTGTGAAAAATTAAGAGATGGACAAGCATAGAATATTTTAAAGGAATAGAATTGTATTAAATATACTTTAAAAATTTTTTAATTGAAAGTTTTGTTTTTATCAAAAAAATTTCTGGTGTAGAATCTTTAAAAGAATTAATAAAAATAAAATTACATCAAAAATACATTAACAATATTTCTTTTTTTAAATATTTTTTTGTATATGTACTTCACAAAGTGCTCTGATAAATACTCTTTTACGAATTGTAAAAATTGTATAAATTTGTAATAATTGTAAAAATTTCAATTGTAAAAATTAATTGAAAACCAATTAAATAATTTATATTTCTGCCCCTCCTGGGAAAATTTTTGCCCGTCTTACAAACTTTGGCTGGCTACGGGCCTGAATGAGACAAGTCAGCTGTCCAAATTTGGTGTTAATTAACGCATACGATTTAGTTCATTCTTTTTTAAATTCTCGATTTTTCACATCAATTTTTTTCTTCGTTTTGGATGAAATCGAACTCGGGTTTTCCAATCAAGTGTATAAAAAGCAAAGGTCGTTTTAACAACACGCGCATGTGTAAAATTTTACAGCAAAATTTGCCGTCTACCTCAGTCGGAGACAAGAGAACAACGAACGTCAACAAAAGCTCGATACAATTGGAATTGTGACGCATCATGGGCGCACTCATATAGCGCATTCTAATTGCTCTGTATTTTGACTGGGAAGGTACCAGGGGGCCGCTAACTTTAAGTTGGTATTTGAGAACAGTGCTATCAGTTCATCTTACTCCTCTAATTTATCTTTGTTTTTTCTCGTTTTCTCTATATTTCTGGTTTGAGAATACGCAGCAAGTTTAGTATTTGTTTACCCAAACAATGAAAAAATGTATAATCATTTATTGCTTCATCTTATTCTTAGGTTAAATGTCCTGAATGCATGTGGTTATAATAACTGTGGAGATATTATCTTTTTAGTATCGACGCTAATATGTGTATATGGGCGAGGGAGGGTAATTGGGCCCGAGTTACATTTGCATAGGGGCCGAAAATCCTGTCGGCTGCCCTGTCTGTATTTAAGGGAATGTTGGTGAAACATGGCTAAATTTCATTTCATTATGCTAAACTTACAGCACATAAGGAACATTTCTGTACCTCAGAAGTAAACTATCATAAAATGCGGGATCCCATAAATGCAATTTAGTGTTTAACATTGCACTCCTGGTAGTTTATCTTAAGTACAGATTTATAAATTGTAGTATCGTAAAAACGTGTTACGAGGTAAAAATTACGCTCAGAGTGAATTATGGAATTAAGCTATTGTTTATAACAAAGCATGTACTATTTAAAAAATTCTACCCCAACGCAATTCAATAACTTTTCGCCACAAAAATAGCTGATTTTTTTTCGGCCCATAAAACTTTTCGAAGAAACAAAAAAGTTACTTGTCTATGAAAAAATTGTTAATGTTTTCTAGGCTGCGTTACTATGTGTCAACAACTAATTAAGCCTATTTCTTTAAGAATTTGATAAAACGTTCCAACGCTTCCGTTTTAATAATATTATTGCAGATTGATAAAAAATTAATTAATTATAATTATAAAACAACGTACGTACCGGTTTTTACAGCGGGAATTAAAGATGAAAGTATTTCATCTTCCGTGTCCGTCAAGCTCTTGGTCAAGCTCTTTAACCAACATTCGAATGCCAAACTCAAAACCGGTTGCAAGATACGTCTAGTCACACACGTTTTACGGGGGAGATCTTATCTGATCTGCGGCAAGGAGAGGGGAAAGACTGCAGCCTTTGGAATTCGACCCTTTACCTACCCTTTCGAAAAGGGGGGGTTGCTGATGCCCTGGAATTCGACCCTTTACATATCCTTTTCGAAAGGTGTTACTTTCCAAGCTTTTCACGGCTGCCCTTTTCAAACCCTTTTATTAGAGGGTTACTCGGCAAGCTTAGAACTGCAAGTCTAATGACAAGAATATGACAAGGTTTTCGTAAGCTTACATGCTATCTGGGATGTAACGACAAATTTGCTTTTTTGGTCATAAATTCTCGAATAATTAACCCCTTGCCTGTGACGACCGAACTCAATTTGAGCAACCCAAATGCGCCAATTTTGGAATGCTCGACTTGAGTTCGGGCAAGAGAAATATCGGGCTTCAATTCTGTGAAGCCTGAACTCAGTTTGGCAGTATGGCCCTCTTTTTGCCCTTGCACCGTTAAATTTCAACCAACCCCCCCAAAAATTTCAATTTTTAGCATGTTTTTCTCAAATATATTCCACAGGCAAGGGGTTAGTTTGGTTGATTAAACCCCCGACCTGGGGGGTGACGAAGGAAGTTCTATGTGAACGAGCACTTGCCTCCGCTTACAAATGAGAAATAACCAACTACGAAAGACTCCGAAGCGTAATGAAGAAAAACGTAAGCAAACTAGGAGAACATTGAAAGAATGGCACGACCTATTCTTGGAGACTGGAAGTTCGCCGATGTGATGAAATTTTTTAGAGAAAAATAAACCCAAGAAAGCCGAAAGGGGGAAGTCTTTTCCCCTGGGAAGGAACTTTTCAAGAAACACCAAAAAAGTTCATGAGCTATATCGCCATCTGGTGGGGCCACGGGTCTAAGCGGAAGGCAGGCTGGCAGAGTAGTTCAAGTCGTTGAGAGTTACGTCGCTAGACCCTATGTAAGGGCTAAGTCTTGCTCTACAAAGTTCTACATCTGCACGGAGGGAATTAATAGAAACTTGGTAGGAAGCGACTTTTTGTTCGAGAGTACTGCTGCGTTCGCGAAGAGCTGAAATTTCTTCCAAGAGAGCGAGGAACTGGGGTTAGAGGTGGGGCAAGGGTGGAAAGGACAATCTGTTTCAAACTCTTCTATTGTTTTCCTCAATTCCTCCACGTCTTTTTTGAGGCTGGAAAAACTTTCTTGATCTGAAAGAGGGGGGAGTCAACAGTAGACCAAGCAGGCGGCGATGACTTGCTTTGTAGGGACACTTTATTCACAACCTGGCCAGAGCCTCCTAACCTAGCACTGTTAGTGATCAATTTTTCTTTGACATTTACTGAGAAAATAGGGCTAGTAGCTTCGTTCTCAAAACTACCACAACGGACACAGCTGGGATCTTTCACACACGCCTCGGAGGGAGGATGACCGTCACCACAGTACTAGCACCTGTTTTTGTTCATACACAATCTCTGGAAATGTCCGAAGCGTAGACACCTATGGAAAATCCTTAGGAACTTCACGAAGGGGTTCGTTCTGTATCTAATCCCAAAAAGGGAGATTTTCCGATGAGAAGAACAACCTAGTTCTTTAACAAGGGCTATGGGTATGGGAGTGTCAGACCCCCTCTTTGTAAACCTAAAACTAACTGAGTGAAAAACACACCCGCCTCGTCAAGCTCTGTGGCAATATCTTCTAGGGGCACATCAGAGTCAATCCCTCTGATCAGGAAATTTGTAACAATTGTTTGCTTAATAATATGCTTAATAATAATATACCATCAAGAACCTAGGTTCTTGATGGTCTCAAGGTTTCAGGTTACTAGTTACAGTTTGCTCTGCCGAGTGACCTACACCACCGTTGGCACTCTTGACCCTCGAAAAAGTGTCTTTAATATTAACCAGTGATTAGGAAGTAGGAATTTGGCCTACGCCTTGGGACGCCGAAAAGATTATCCAGGCTTCTGAGGCGCCATTGGAAAACGCGTACGTCGCTTTGTCAAATTCCGATAAGTCCGCCAAATGGACTCTTTCGCTAACGACGAGCCTCTTTTGGAGTTAAAAAGGAATCACCGTCTCCTCTCGAGAGCGCTGGAGCTACTTTTGTATACTTGAAGTGAAACGCCCCCTTCACGGGAACGTTTCAAGAAAACAACCAAAAAGCAGGAAAGACTTGCTGCTAAACAGTAAATAGGTAACATAAACTATGACAGCTCACTGAGCTGGGAAGGAAAAGGAGACAGCACTCCAAAAACCGAAAAACAACGAATACTACGGGAGCTTACAACGCAACTATCCACTTCAACGTCTTTCACTCGACGTTAGTTAATATATTTTATGCACCAAACAAAACCCCTCCAGCATTTTTCTTCATTCATTTTGACTTTCAGTTCTGAATATTTTAGCAAAAATGCAGGGTTGGGGGGGGGGGGGGAGAGGGAGCTCACTTTTTGGGATCTTGTAATCCAAATCTTGTAATACAATCGGAAAAAATTAAAGATTAATTTAAGAACAAAGTTATTTCATTGTGAAATTTATAAATATTTATAATATCTTCACTAAGGTTAGAAGCATAAGTGATCAAACAGTCTATGAAATAGTTTTTATAGCAAAAAACAGAAATAAATTAAAATATTGGTATTAATATTGTAATAATTTAATGTAAACGACAAGTAAAATTATGCGTTTTTGTTTTATATCAATGTTTGAAACTAATTTTGAGGCAAGCCATCAGGCTCAGTGGGAGCCGCAAATGGTTTGCCCATCGTCAATACGTCAGTTAGTCTGTGCTCATAACTCAAAGGATTAATGCTAAAATTTTGATTACTAAAATGGCATCATGCTTAAGTTTTGGTATCATAGCAGCAATGTTTATAAATAAATAGTTGAATATGAAGTGGTTTTGTATTTGTATTCGGCTTTAGGATTGTTGGATCAACCAGAATATTTTGAGGCATTGGAACCTGTTTTGAAGAAAATTAATGCCTATTAAATAAATACTGTATCTTTAAACCATGACGGATAAAGTTCTGCCTATAATATTTTTAAATTTGAGTGGTGAGATGATTTATGTTATACAGCAGCGACTTGAAGCTCAAAAAATCTCCGAAGATAAATCTAGAAAAGGTAATTTAAAACAAATTTTGGATTTCTTTCAAGTTGCCTTTTTTGATAATATTTAGGACTTTCTTTAATAACACACGAATAAAAAATTAATTTGATAAATTCTCCCGTAAATATATGCTCTATTATTGTATTTTTAAATATTTTGCAAAATAATCCCTAACATATTTTATTGAGAATACTAGTCATCACAAAACATTAGCTTGAGTTTTGATTTGTAATAAACAAACAAAAAATAATTAAAAGGTAAAGTTATCAAACTCTTGTCTTGTAAAATATGTTAAATTATGGCTTTTAATTGTCTGAATTCCATATTTTTTCTACTATTCTAGTAATTATTTGAATTTCATGATACATTAACTAAATCATTTGGAATATTTATTTTCCAAGTGACTAGCTTAAAGTAAACATGCAATTTCAAATGAAATTTTTTGAATTTCAACTGAGAACTGAAAATTCATGTAATTGCAACTGAGACTTGATAAAGTTCTAACTGTTTATGAATTTTTTAATTGTTTTCTTTGCTTGTTTTTAGTTTTATTAAATAAGCAAAAAAATCAGACACTGGAGAACGTAGTACGGTATAAACTGATTAAAAAACTGTGCTTAAATGACAAATAATTTTTTTCAACTTAAAACTTCTGCAACTCTTGATAGATTTTTAGTAGAAAAAAGAAATCAATGGCGTATATAATAAATAAAAATTTCTATAAATTTAAAATGTGTGAAGCCGAAAATTAATTTCTTATAGTCTAAAATATCTTATTTTAGAAAATAATTTTGCTAAGAAGTATTAGCAAATTCAAATACAAATACAAACTTGAAGACCACTTTCTACGTTTATAATTTTTTGAAATTTACTTGTAAATTCTGGAATTAAGAGGAGGGAGGAGACAAGGTTTTCTAATATTTATTTACATTCTTTTTAGGGAAATTTATAGGTTTTTTGTACCAAAAACAATCTATTATTTTACCACTAATTAATATTATATTTAACAAAAATATAACTAGTAGATTCATCATAAATTTGTAATTCTAATATGTTTACTGGTATAAAAAAAGAGTCTATACGTCAGCCCCAGAAATATATATATATATTTATAAAGAAGGAAAAAAAAATGTAGAAAAAAGCTAATAACCAAGTGGAAGAAACTCAGGATAAAAGGACTGATCACTTCATCAGAGGGCACAATCAGCTGTAATATCAAAACAAAACACTTTTTCTGTTATTGGACCTACGACATTTGTCTTAAAAGGTAAGTCCCATTCTACCCCAAAAGTGCTTTGAAAAGGAAGGAAATTAAGAAAGAATTGGTTGTTGGTTTTCTTCTATATTTTTCTTCCATATGTATATTTTTTTCTTCTTTATTTCTTTTTCTTGTATGTTTAGTATTTGGTGTGTGCTCAAATGGCGGCTTAAAGCGCCCTCAAGCATAATCTCAATATGTGTTTTTATGTTATTTTGTGTATTTATATTGTGTTGTAATTATTTGTCACTGTATTTATATATATATACTGGGTGGTCATCAAGAAACTTTGCCGATATATGGACCTCTAGCTTCCATTCAACAGATCGAGATGAAATTTTAGGTATAGTTATTCAAAGGTATGAGCTCAAGATTCTGTTATTGGGAACAAAAGGGCATTCACAGTTATGGTTATAGTTACAGTTACTCGAAATTTTCGAATGGCATTGCCTTTTTTCCTGTCGCAAGATGTTCAGCACATGCGAAATCCCTAAAGAACTTTGAAACGGTACAAGTATCACAAAAACCGGATGCATTATGCATGCATAAAAAACAGCTCTGCGAATGGCCAACAGAAATGCAATCGGGGCACATGGAAGAAATTTGACGACAGAGGCAAGACACTAATCACACAATGCTGCTCGTCAGATATTCAGCTTAGAAAACCGATAAAATTGCCTTTCATGGTACCCATGTGGGTTTTGGCCTCTGTCATATGCAAATTTCCACCGTGCATAACGTGTCCGGTTTTTGTGATACACGTATCGTTCAAACGCTCTTTTGGGTTTTCGCATACGCTGAGCATTTTGCGACAGGAAAAAGTAGGTGTTGTCATTTGAAAAGTTTGAGTTTCTGTAACCGTGAGCACCTTTTTGTTGTCATTCACAGAATCCTGAGCTCATACCTCTAAATAAAACTATACCTGAAATCTCATCTTGATATGTTGAATGGAAGCTAGAGTCTAGAGGTCCATATATTGACAAAGTTTCTTTATGCCCACCCTGTATGTATAAAATAATTACCATTATCCTGAAAATGGGGAGGGGGGGGGGGGGATGTCTTCCACTTATATTTTTAAATAAAACTGAGATTTTTAAAAAAAAATTCTGACATATATCTGAAGTTCTTTGTAACCATTATATTTATTCTTGGGATGTTGTATTTCCTATAGTTCTTCAAGATATCCTCACTACAATGTTCAATGATCAGTTTATTGATGAATTATTTAAACCTCAACATATGTACTCCAGATCGGCAATGCAGGCAGTGTTTGAGAAATTGGTTCATTCATCTATAATGCGGCTTAATAGCAGTAGCATGGGTAAGGTAGGTAAACTTCAACCTAATATTTTCATAATATTTCATGTTCATAATCTATGAATTATGTGCTTTGTTTTAAAGCAAATGGATATAATGGTATGGTATGTAGTTTTGATAGAGATGGGGGATAAATAGGTGGGGAAAGCACTCCTGCAATAATATCCTGACAACAATTGAAAAGAAAAAGTATTTTAATGATTTCCAAAAAGGCTGACAAATTAGAAAACTGAGAAGTGATTGATCACTACAGAATATAGCATAAGTCTCAAGAACTAATTGGAAGTAGCAAGTTTAAAATGTATTAATAAAAACAAAGTTTTATAAAGAAGCAAACAGTTATAAAAATTTGAAGTTCATCTAGTTGATTAAAAATTACCTAAGAGAGGTTGGAATTGACTAAAGCTAGCTTTAACCTAATTCAGTGAAATTTCTCTGACCTATCCCTTATGATTAGAAAAGGGTGATAGAGTATGGCAGAGTTCCAATAAGAGTCTTGATTATCCTTAAAAACAAACATTATTTTTATGAATTCCAAAAATTTTGACGAATTTGAAAATTTTGAAGTGAATACAGGATGCAACATGTCTCAAGAACTATTAGAAAAGCCTGCAGATCTAAAATAAAGGATCAATAAGTTTTATTGATAAAATATTTTAAGTGTTAAGCTAAAGGTTCTAGAAGATTGAAAGTTGCCAAGTTGATTAAAAGTTACCTAAAAAGTTTGGATTTGTCCAAAACTCCATTAAATAAAATTTATCCAATCTAGGCCTAAAGATAAGAAACGTGGAGGGTTGCACATCACACAACTTTCAATTACACTATAATACTAGTGACTAGTATTATAGGTCTCAAGATAAGAAAATTTAGTAGGCTTCTCTAGTTTCTCAAGATAAGAAACTAGGAGGGTTGAACATTGCACGACTTTCAATTACACTATATATTATAGTGACTAGTGTTATAGTGTAATTGAAAGTTGTGCGATGTTCAACCCTCGTAGTTTCTTATCTTGAAGCTTAGATTGGATAAATTTTATTTAATGGTATTTTGGATGAATTCAACCTTTTTAGGTAACTTTTAATCAACTATGTTGCTTTTAAATCTGATGCGAATTGGTGCAATTTGTCGTTTTCATATTTTCATTAATTAAAGCAAATTCACCAAAAATGTGATATTTTTTCCGATAATTATTACATTTGCTGCCAAAAAGGAATCAATAATTGGTGATACTATGTGGCGATAATTATTAATCCTTCCGGGCAAGTAAAACGGAGGAAGAACAGTCGTTGATAAGCAGTGCGCAAGGGAGCATAAAGATATTTTTACGCCTTAATTGACTTTTTACAGGAAGTTTGGAAGTGTGGCTGTTTAAAACATCTTACAGCAATGATTTTGATCAAAATTGTTAGAACTCTCTTTTGGCAATTGTTGAAAAACATAAATTTTTCAATGGCAGTTTCCTTTTGCGCAAGTATTATTTTGACAAAAACCTCAATGACAAGTTCCCTGGCCACTAATGTCCAGTATGCAATAGTTGAACTATTCATTCTAAAATGTGTAGAATTGAAAAAAGATGTTGAATTTTTTTATACCAAATTTAGAATAGGCTCAAACTCTTTTTAAAAACTCATATGTCATCATTTAGCAACTAAAGTATTACAAACAGCTTAAACTGTTTACCAGAATTTTTTGTGAGCTTAATCTGTGTAAGTTATTATCTAAAAAAGAGAAAAAGAACAGTACTGAATTTTTCTAATATTACTTTTATGTTCCATCTTTGTTGACTTACAGGAAGTTTTATTAAAAAGTTATTTTAACTGATAAATTTACATATTTTTAGGTCTGTTTCTTACCCTAATGGAATAAAAATTGCAACTTTGGTTTAATAGAGTACTTTTGCAATTTTATGATTTTTAATCTTGTTTTTTATTTTTCACCTCAGTGGTCAAATAGACTTCAATCTAGAATTTTTAAATTACCAAAGAAAACACATCCTCTATTGATAAGCTTTTTGATAGTAAAAATCACTGTGATTTTCTTGTTATGAAATTCAAAAAAGTGTTTGATTATAAAAATCTTTAATTTACAGCTGTATGATTTAATGTTAATGGTCTTCAAATATCAAGTACTTAATTGTCAAGATCCAGAAGACATATTACTTGTTACTTTGAATCATATGGATGCAATCAGATTCTGTGCTATGCCATATCCTGATCTCAAGAAAAGAACCGAATCTGTATTTTCATTGCTTGTTTCAGTAAGTTTTAGTTGTGGTTTTTTACTAAGTTCTATATGTGGATTAAAAACATATAATATTAATAAATATTAATTGTGAATTTTTTAGACATATAAAGATTTACCCCATGAAGATTATGAATGCATTTATGACTGCATTGTTGCATTTCTGCAAGATCTTAACATAAGAGTAAGCAATTCCACTATCTCATATATTTATAATGTAATTTATGTATGCTTGATCAAGTAGTATCAACAATCTATGAAAGCCAGTTAATTACCAGCCAGCTATTTTCTTATATTAGTTCTATAAAATAAACTTATCAACCTCATATGGGTCATTTTCAAAATCCTATGACAAACAGAAAAATAAATTTCACTTTTTGAGCAGGATTTTCTAAAAAAAGCATTCAATTGAATCTCTTCAACAATATTTAGCAGTTCTTATATTAAAATATTTTTATTAATTTACATTGTGATAAAAATTTCAAAAATTGTCATAAATGTGAAAAGTTAAACTCTACCTCTTGGTAAAATATTTTTAATTTGGACAGTAAATGGTACTGAATTTTGAAAAAGATCCATACACATGTGACCCCACCTCATATTAAACTAAATACTATGAAAGATAATGGATGCTAAAATTGCCTTCTTGTCTTGATCTAAAGTTCAAACTATCTAAGCAAAAACCTACTGAAATTTGAGTGCCACACAAGACTTTGTACTGATTTTTTAAAGTTTTATACTAAAATTTGAATGAAGCTGAATAATGACTTTTATTTTTTCAATCGTTGACAAAAGCGCTTTTTGTTATTGTAAAATGTTGACATCAGTTTCTTACTTGTATGCACATCCTTGCTAGTTCACTATGGGGAAGTTTTAGTTACTTGCAGCTATACTTGCGCTGTTTGAAGTTTCCCTTGTGGATACTCATTCTGCAAGTTTTTTTACTCGATTCCAGTCATTTGGAATACATTGCAAATCTCTCGCTGTGATATGAGTGCTGCGAGTTGACAGTCAAATCTTCAATAGCTGGAACTGATTTTATTTAAATAAAACTTTTAAATAATTTTGACTGTATAATGCTTGTCATTATTGTATAATTAAAGATAAGCTTTAAAAAAAATTACAAGATTGTAAATAAAAACGTCTGTCAATTGATTTTCAGCCCTTTTTAGTTGAAATGACTTGCTTTCTTTTGGAAGT
The DNA here is from genome assembly GCA_963978545.1 of Linyphia triangularis. Taxonomy (NCBI): domain Eukaryota; kingdom Metazoa; phylum Arthropoda; class Arachnida; order Araneae; family Linyphiidae; genus Linyphia; species Linyphia triangularis. The sequence continues at coordinate 87,712,265 of OZ021721.1, forward strand.
TTCAGATTTTAAAAGAAATTGGAAATTTTTTCTTGTGCGCGGATTAAGTAATAATATAAGACATTTTTTTTTAAATATAAAGCCTTCATATGCATAGCCAATTTTTATGTGCAATTGTAATTTCTTGAGCTCAGATCGAGTTTTCATAGTGTTTGACAACAAAAAAACAGACAATTTATTCCGAACTATAAACATTGTTTTAGCTCCCATAGCTTGATTGAATACATTATCATCCATAACAAGTCTATTTGCTAAGATTCAGATCAATTGGAAACGGAAAGTGAGTTTATTATTTTTCTAAAGATAGAAGCATGTGTAAAAGCAACCTTTTAGTGACAGTGACTGTTGAAGTTCACTATGGACAAAGCTGGTGCCTGATCGGTCTAGTGTGGTTGGGTTAGTTTATTTCTTTTAGTGCTGTAAGGGAACAGTGTATTTTTGTTAAAAGGTTTTATGTACATTTTTATGTTACATGTAAAGTGTATGTGTTTAAATATGATGAAGCTTGATAGTTGTGTGGCCTGTAATAAACATTATGATGGTCTACTCGCGTGTCCTTTTATTTAGAACCATTATGTATAAACTCTGATGGAAACAGTGACATCCCCAAAAATTTTATTGAATACGTTGTCATAGACATCGAATATATCTACCAAATTTTAGCCTTGTTGGATTATGGCAAGTGTGTTAATTTGGCCTCCACATATTTGTTGTGCAGGCACAAACATACACACACTTAATTGAAGTTAATGTAAAAGATTTAACAATAGCATGGATTTGATTAATTACAAACAACAATATATGTTAGAATGAAATATATGGTTAAATATTGTTTAAAAAAGCACAGTTTGATGAATCGTTCTCATGCAATGAAACAATTTTCTTCATGCCGTATCATGCACAATTTTCTTTATCCAGCATTAAAAAATGTACCAGGAAGACATTTCGACTAGAATATAATGAAAATTAATTTTCATTGCCATTACAAAGCTTCATTTCATTTAAATAAAATAAAGTTAAAAAAAAAAAATTGTTGGTTCTATGGCGTAATGTGTAGTGCATCAGTTTTGTACACGAAAAATCTCAAGTTTGATCTTGGGCACTTTTTTTTTTAAATCTTCAATTAAAAATACTTTATTTGTATGTGTATTTATTAACTTTTTTGTTATAGTAGTGTGAGGTATCGTACCATTCTGGTTGACTAAATTGTAATATCGTAAAATAATATTAATTTTTATTTTGAGTTTTTACATTGAGTTTGCTCAACGTTTACAATTCATATTCACCATTCAACCAGATAATTAATTCTTCATAAGAGATTTTAACCCAGCCTTTAGTACTACAGGAAATTAGTAAAATCTTTTACAAATTATTTTTTTAAAACATGCATTTTCTATATTTTATTTCATAAAAGTGATGTTTCCAAGTAAAAATGAAAAAAAAAAAAAAAAAAAAAAACTAGTATTTTATAAAACTGCACTTTAAAATTATTTGATACTAATAAAAATAAATTGTGTATTTGTATTGCATATATATAAAATATTATAAGAATACAATACCATTAAATTTATAAATAATGATTATTTCCAATATTTTTTCATAAAATTGATAAATTTTGTTGATTAAAATTTGCAAAAAACTAATATATAATCATCTAAGATTTGCTTACTATTCACACTAATTATTATTATTATAAATAAATAATTTAATTTGCTGTAATATAATAATTATCTAGGTGCATGGCAGTGCACACGTCAAGTTCACTGCCAGGCATCTTTTACTGGAATACATCAGCAGTATTTTGACCTCTCATGCACATTACAGTATACCTGTGCTGAAATTTTTTTTACGGGTATCTGTTTGCCACTTTAGTAAAACCCTAAGTTTCAAGTCTCCAATTATAATGGTTGTCGAGATAATCAAATTAGAAAACAGCATATTTTGAGATCCACTCACTGATCATCAAATTACTAAGATACTTCTAGTAGAGCTAGAATGGACAAGTTGAGCATTTTTAATTTTTTTTTATTTTATTAAGAGTGACGAAAGACAACCAAAATTATAAAAAAATTTGAAATCCGTTCAAAATTTCCCGAGTTATACGAGTTTCAATTTCCCACGTTTAAAAGCGTGGTAGAAACAAGACTAGTTTAGCTGTGACGTCACACTACGTCATAATCTTATTTTTGTTTCACGCGATCTTGGAAACTATCGTGAATTTATTCGCATTGCTATAGCACGTTTAGCTTTTTTTTAAATCTTGTATTCTTTTAATCTATTTAAAATTATGTCCTTAAATTCAGAGTACAAACATTGCCTCATCCCGAAATGTAGGAATACTTCAATCACGAACACTTCTAAATTATTTATCAGTGTTCTTAAATACACAGACATCCGCAAAAAGTAGTGTAAAGCCATTAAACGGGACGATATTTCTGCAAAAAGTACACTACATGTTTGTGAAAATCATGTTTATCTGAGTATTTTACATTGATTACTTTTATTTTTACATAATGATTAAATTATTTATGAATTATATCATTTATAGTAGCTCATGATATACAGTGACTCGCAAAAGTTTTCGTTCAGTTTAAAGAAAAAGTCCTGTAACCTGGAATTGAATTCGAATATTAATTCCTTTATATTTTTTTATCGAACCTTTATTTAATCCTGAATCAAACCTAATACAAAAAAAACCACCTCTCTTTTAACTTACACATAGCTCACAGCATAGCCTCCATATGTTTCCTTTGCAGATCTGTAAAAAAAATTTAAATAAATATTAAAGATTTTAAATCCAAACCGGTATAATTATTTTTGTTAGTTAAAACTTTTACAGGCTTTATTTGAAAATTGCAAACAAATTAAAAAAAACAATCCTTTTTTGGTATTATTATTCTGGATAAAAATTAATAGCGCATTGACTATGTAATGGCATATTCACATAGCCAGAAAATAAAACAACATTCATTAGATTGCCTATGCTTGTGATCTTGAGTATATGTAATTTGATAAAAACGAATGCCAATTAAAAATACATGTATAGGTATAGAGCAGGGCATAAAAGTAATATGAGAAAAAATAATAATAAACTAGAAGCTTTTTAAGCCTTTCAAGATAATATGAGTTCGTCCTTGCGGAGTGTGTGCGAATATTGCCCGACTGTTCTTACTGAACTAAAATTATTTTTAAAAAAGGCAGGTCAAAGAAAATTGCATCAGCGTTTTAATTGAATAGGAATATACAAACAAAATGAAATGAAATGTATAAACAAAATTAAATTGTCGTTGGCTTCTATTCTGCTTTAACGATTTGAAAGAATTTGTTAAAACGATCCATTTTATTTTCTTGGTAATAAATGTCGCCAACTTTGTGGATGAGAGATGTGCAAATTGTTCAAAGAAGTAAGAGTGTTCTTGAAAATGGGAAAAAAATATTTCTAACGGAATATAAATTAATCTGAACTGAAAAAAGAATGCTTTCAATTAAAAAAATGCTATGTTGAAAATAATGGCAAACTTTTTTTTTTACTCCATTGGATTTTCATGACAGTTGTCTACATAGAAAGTCAAGTTACAGACATTTCACTTATTAGTAAAAAATGTGGTAACTTCTACCATTTGAACCCCTCAATTTAAAAATTTTATTTAAAAAATAATACTGTATACAACTACACTATGGAAAACTAGTGTTTTTACAACTTTCTTAGGAGTGAAGAGCTGTTTAAAACCGGACTGAAAGTTTTCAAAATAGCATAAAAAAATTGATGAACAAGGAAAAAGTCATTTGTTTCTTGTACAAGAATCAAATGGACTTGTATAAGAATGACTTGTACAAGAACGGAATGAAAACTCTTGTACGTGAATTTTAATTGAATATACAGTTTTTGGTTAAATACGATTCGTTTTGAATAGTTCGTAAAGTATGTAAAATTTTGAGCTCCAAAAATATTGGCGAGATGTCACTGCAATATTCTTCTGTTTAACTGGATGGAATTATAATTGAAAATAAAAACTTACAATAAAAGTAAGTCGTATTCAATCAAGTTAAAGACAAATGAAAAACTGTTTGTAAAATGGGTACATAACTTTCAGATTTTACACCACGAATATCATGAAATTCGTAGCTCGTCGTAAGTAAACCATCGATATAGATAAACAACTGGATTGACTACTGCTCCATTGTCAATGCAAAGAGAAAAACGCGCCGGAGATTGCGAAGCTGGTGGGAAGATTAACCAATCACAGTTCACTTTTATAGTTGGATGGAAATGCAATAAACCTTTTAGAATGCTAGAGTATTTTTTTTTTGCTCATTATTTCTAATTAAGGTCTACTATTGACATTTCTGCTGTGTACAACCCAAAATTTTATTTTCAATCCTCGGCAATCCATATTTTTTATCCCACGAATGGCATCTGGCAATGGCTTCATTTCCCCAGCGTTAAGCAGTCTATCCGGTTGTTTATTTATATCGATGAGGTAAACACATGAAGAAGACAATTTTCCATTGGATTATGACGTCAAATCTAACCAGCCAATGATGGAACGTTTTGCGGTCACGATTCCACTGTTTTTACGATTTTTCTTCTTTCGATATTTAATTAAATAAATTTTTAATCGCAATATAACTTACATATTCGGAATCAGCTTTGCTTTCTTTATTAAAATGTATTGCTTTCGACCATTTTTTAAAAATATACGCAACTTCTCCATTATGAAATTTGGTATGCTTGTAAGGTTTAACATATATACAAAGGAAAAAATCTGGAAAACAAGATTTTCCTCTCCGAATCCTCCGCCTATGCCTACTGAGAGAAAGAAGAATTGCCCCCCGCGAGCAAAATTACATTTACTGTGAAAACAGTGCAGCAAGTTTCTCACATGGAACTCATGGAGTTTTCTTCCTTAGCTTTAAGGATTTGCATTTAAGTTTAAAATTGAAATAATCTCTGTGTATAATGACCATTTTGGCTCATATCACAGTAGCAAAATATAAATTGACTTGTATTTGACCTTTACGAAATTTTATTTACTCTAAATCTTCCAATTAACTTTCATCATATCATTTAACTAAGAATAACAAAATGTTATTTCCTCATAATGTGTTGTGATGCCAAGTCCTTTCAAATTTGACCTTCCTGAATATGTCTTTGAATTCGGTTGTTATAAAATGTTTATACAAATTGAAAGTTTACTTAGAAACTGCTACTACTTATAATAATAATAGCTGATTGCATTGTATTACTCTTAGAAGATTTTTTTAGCAATATGTTATATATATAATTAAACTTTTCAATTATCTTTTATCAGAATTAAATCTGTTGAAAGTAGGGAAATTTTTTTTTATTTTTATTATCTCTATTTGAAATAAATTTTATTGGAGTGATTGAATGAGCTCATTTTATTGATTTATTTACTAGAAACTGTTTTTATTGTATAGTAATTATTCTTTTGCTGTGCCAATTACTCATTCAATACCGTTGAATTTTATTCACCAGTTATCTGAAGCATCGTATCATATTTGCACTCGTTGACAAGTTTCTCTGGGCTTAGTATTAAAAATTATATACACCTATTGAACACTAATTTGTCATACATTGTACTGACTTTTTAGTTAATTTTGCTTACACTTTAATCATCAGTTAGCTAACTGCTGTAAAAACAATTAAGTTTGGAGCACTAAGTATTAGAGAGGCTATTTTATTCCATGAAGTGATCTTACTAAGCTTCATAAGCACATGTAAGCTTTCTGAATTGGTTACATGGTTACATTCTTCATAAGCTATTCTGAATTGGTCAAATTATATTTGAAACATTATGTAATATATGTTAGAACTCTGTATAATTATCTTGTTGGAATACGTTTGTGTTCTGGGTTAGGTTTGCGATTTGTTTGGCTTGAATTGTGAGTGATTCATAGTAGGGTGCTGTATATTGTTTGGGGGTCTTGGTGAGACAGAAGTACTAGAAATTGATGCTGACTCTCCTTTCATTATACAGACGGAGAGGTCTTCTGCTTCACAGGGTTAGCAAGTTTCTTTCTTGCAGCTTTGATTTTGTTCATCATGGAGTAACTTTCTGCCTTCTTCTCCGCCTTTTTAACTTTCTGCCTTCTTCTCCACCTTTTGACTTCAGTTGACTAAAAACCAACTACTAGTTGATTGGCAGAGGGGTCTATAAAGATAAAGTAAATAGAGTTTGAAATTCACCTTGTGTGAAGTATCGTCCGGAACAAATCATTTCATAGTTTCTTTTTTGCATTTCTATATCTCAAAACTTTAACAATCCTGCACATTTCGTTTGAAATGAGCTGAACTTTCATTTTTCTTAGTCATTTAACTATCCAATTGGCATTTTTTTTATACTTAAAGAATTTCATTTTGTGTTGCAGAAGGTAATAACTTTTAATTGTTTTATATATTTTACTAAGAAATCATGTTAATGAAAAAATCATGTCAGTATCTCTTATACCTTTGAAGCATAGTGGTCCGCACAGAAACCACTTAAATTTTTATTTCTATAGGCAGACTTGTTTTACAGCAAAAACACATAACATATCATAAATAATCTAAGTAATTTTTTAATTTTGTATGACCTGAAACAAAGTGCAATTTTTTTATGCAGAAAAAATTTGATTTGGTATGCAAGTGATACTGTGTTAATTGTTACTTGCATTTTGGTTCCATGTCTTAACCACTTACAAAAGTTAAAATAAGTATTTTTTTGCGAAAAGGAAGTATACTCCATAATTTTTCTACACATAAAGACGGCTCATACCAAATGTCATTAAAATGGGAAATAAAATTTAAATTTGTGCTTCAAAGGGTTAAATCAATGACACACAATATGGTATGTATGCAAGATAAAGTAGTATTATAAAGTTTTCCTAACCTATTTCCGTACATTGCACACTAAGAAAATAACTTGAATTATAATTCTTAAAGTGTATGCGTAAAAATCTCACTGTTGACAACAAAGAAAACAATTGGGTTTTATTTGTGTGATTTTTGTGAACTTCTATGTTTAATTTTTTTTTTACGATGAAATAATTTTTATAAACAAATGCGATGAAACTATTTAAAAAAATTACGTACTGATCAAGAGAAGATGGGAGGGGGGAGGAGGGGGTGAAACTGTGGTGGCTTGTTGCAGATATATCTTTTAATATAGTGGTCTGCTGTTGCTTTAAGATTGGTCAAACACCCTTATTCCAAATTAGAAATGAGGCTGTACAGATGTGCTTTAAAATTAATTTCACCCTTGATGGTTGATTTAAAAATGTATCGTATCTACTTTAGAAAAAAAAATTGTAAATGTCTTGATCCTATTTACACAAAAAATCCAATTCCATTAGTAAAAAGGCTATTGACACAATATTCAGCTTTTATAATCATTTACTGTTGTTGGAGTTGGATTGCTTTGCTCAAGTTGTAATAGCTTGTTTCATTTACTAACGGCCATATTCACGAAAATCCTTACCTTCGCGCCAAACCCCTGGGTTGATAAACACTGGGGCAAGACCTTTTACCCCGGATTTAAGAAAACTGTATTTACAGAGCTTTTTCAGCCTTGAGCTAGTCAAGCCAGAGTTACTCAACCTAGGGTTATGAGACCTAATTGCTATTGGTTAAAAAGAAATGTCATGTGACTTTTTTTCCCAGACTGCTTTGCTCTCGTAGCTCGTGATGTTCTGATTATATTATTTCTCTATAGTTCTTCAATGCGTTTTTAAACTTGATATGTTATTTATTTTCTATTTGTGGTGGTTGAAAAAACAAGAGATAATAAAACATTTGAAGTATTCATATTGTACCTCATTTATCATTAATTTTTTATGTATATACACATTTCACTACATAATTCCAGGCTCCATACAGAATACGTCTTGCCTACAACATGAAATCTCGCCAGTTATTTTATGTCACAGGGCAAATTTGTGTCTATTTTATGATACTTTTTTTTTCTGCAATGGATGTTTAATTAAGATCTTACATTTCTGTAAATATTGGAGTAAAGAAGGCACATTACGTTATTTAGTATTAATTTTCATGCATTTATTTGATTGATAATAAAATTGCAATCAAAATTGAATTTCTGTCAAAAAGGTGCTGCTTTAATTTTTTTTTTTTTGGAAATTGTAAATTTCTTCTTAATGTGTTAACAAGAAAGTTAATTTTAATGCATATATAAATCTATTTGAAAAAATTGACAACAAGTTTGTTCTGTTTAACGTGTAACTGCAACGAATACCATGTTAGGGTGTTAAAAAAAATTCCCACAAGGTAAGTTTCAGTCTGCATACAATATTTCAAAATTTTACATAGAAATTAGAATTTAATCCCAGGGACCCCTTCCTTATAGCAGCTATAGTGTTACATACTTATTGTTAAATTAAATTGGATAATTCTTGTATTTCTTCTTGATTTGTTGCATTGGATTTATAACCTCGCAAAAGTTACACTAGATCTATTCTGTAATAAATTTTTGTAGAAGCGGCTCATTAAAATTATCTCGGTAACAAGCTTCAAGTTACAGCCGCATAAAGTTTTTAAAATACATAGAAATTAGAATTTGATCCCTGGGCATAAAAATTGGCATAAGGGCATTTAACATGTTTTCTTTAAAAAAAATCAAATGTTTCATGCATTTCTTCTTGATTTGTTGCATTATATTTCTAATGGCGCAAAAGTTACATGAGATCTATACTGCAGCGAATTTTTGTAACAGCGCCTCGTTAAAATTATCTCAGTAATAAGTTCAAAGTTACAGCCTGTGTAAAAAATTTCAAAACACATAGAAATTAGAATTTGATCTTTGGGATAAGAAAATTGGCATAAGGGCATTTAACATGTTAACTACTTTAAAATAATCAAAAAGTTCATGCATTTCTTCTTGATTTGTTGCATTGTATTTGTAATGGCGCAAAAGTTACATGAGATCTATACTGCAGTGAGCTTTTGTAGCAGTACCCCATTAAAACTGTTTCGGTAACAAGTTTCAAGTTACCTGGTTCAGACCAGTTTTTCGAGAGGCGAGATTCGTTAACGTTGTGGTGAACATTTTTAAGAATACGGCCGTTAAGGTCTTGAGACAGTTGTCTTCCTAATTCTTATTCTCATAAAATAATAGTTTTTTGTTTACAATTGCATCAGAAATAAATTACTCCCTCAATATTGTATAGATTTGAAATTAAAATCGCTAAAAAATAATCTATTTTCCGAAAGTGTTTTTGTTAAGAATCATCTCATTCAATTTCTTAATCAAGATTTGTTTCAATAAAAGATCATTCAAAAAAGGTTTTGCCTCACATTGAACAATAAAAAAAAATCTTCTTCATTTAATAAACAGTTAGTACAAATTCGGTTTTATTCTCTAAAGAGCATAGTATCACAGAACTTAGTCTATGGTTATTATTGACTATTTAAATGAGAGCATTTAAGATTGATATTGTATATTGGATTTAACCTTTTATGAGTGACGACTCCCTACCTTTTTTTAAATTTATGATTTCAAATACTTATTTCACATATTTCGCCTTTATTCACACATTTCTCCGCTGCTAATCTAAACACATAAATATTTTCAATTCTTTCTTTTAAAATTTTCAATTTTTTATGTAAGCGATTAAACGAATTTTGAATGCCACCTGCTGAAATTATCTATTTTTATGAAAATATGCATGCTGTCTTATGTTTTTTCCTTCATTCAAATGCTTCATTTAAAAAATATTTATAAAATATTGAATAATGGAAAGAATATACATAATTATGTGTCAATATAAACTCAAAATTATGTCATTATAGGTTTCTGTACTGATGAAATTAGGACTTCAATTACAAACTGGTGAAATAATTGTTTTTAAAAATGGGGACAAGTTTAAAGTGAATACTGAAAAGTAAGATATATACACCTAAAGTTTTTACAAATTTTAATATAATATGCACATGTGCATATACATTCTCTCATGTTGATCAGTAGGTTGGCTAAAATAACCTTTGTATAATGTTAAAGCATTCGAAACACATTTCTTGAATGCATTATTTAGATCGATTTAAATTGTCAGCTAATAGGCCTGTTAGTGTGTACCATTTGCATTCTCATATACTATAGCTTTTTTAAGCTTATATGTTAATAATTTTAAATAAACCATAAATTCAATAAATTATGAATATTTATTTACATTTGATTTTTCAGAAATCAATCAATGAATGGGATGCTTTAAAGGTATATATAACTTAAAGCTAAATAACTAGGTTGGGAATTTTTGGTTATTTTTTAATGTCAAAGCATAAAGCAAACATTTTATTTATTAGCTTCTTATATTTAAATTGATTTTTCATAATTGTATTTTGTGTTGGGTATGTAATAGGTATGAAATGCATATATATATATATATATATATATATATATATATATATATATATATATATATATATATATATATATATATATATATACTTATTTTATAGGATACCATTGGGAGTTAAGGATCATAGGTCAAGTTCAGAAGACAGTTGTTCTCTTCAGAAGGCTTCTACTTATAATAGTTTTGATCTTCATGGAAACAGAGGGACTACTCTAGGAACTAATATGTATGCATTATAAATTTTTCATTTAAACCCCAAATAATTGGCATCTTCAATTGATAGACCACCTTAGGTTATCGAATTGATATGTTAAAAGTACATCAAGGCAGGAGAAAGTGCCCCAGTTACAAAATAGCATTGTTGCTTTGATTTTAAATGGGAGAAAGTAAAAGTGTTCCAAAAACTTAGTTTTGCATAAATTTCCTTAATTGTTCAGATACCGCTCAGAGAACATTGTACTTACTTTTTTCAAATGGAGCTCATTAAGTTCATTAATCATAGTTTTTCTTGGAATTTTAAACAACACTCATGCCTTTCTCTCGGTTTTGGTTAACCAACTCGGTCTTCCAACTTAGAATTCTTATAATTATGGTAGGCATGAGCACCTACTTTTAAAGGATATGCCTATAGCATTGTTATTTGTTCTTTAAGGGGGCACAAAAATTAAAAATCTCCAATTTTAAATTGTTATCAATTTTTTTTGGATAGATGTACTTTAGTTAAATTAGTTAAACAAACTATTTTATATTAAAATAACGTCTTTTAATTTTTTGTTGAAAATTTAAATTTGTGTAAAATTTGGACTAGCATATATTTATTTTTGATACAAGTCCAAAATTTATTGTTCAATTTATAATTTTTTATACTAAATAACTCGTAAAGAATCGTAGATCGAATTTCCTTTTAAATTTTTCTTAAACATCTTTAGACTTTAAAAAAAAAAAATTTAACTCCAAAAATGAACTAAAAATTATTTTAAATATTAATTAAAAATGAACATATCGATAATTCAAAAAGGCAAATTAAAGAAATATATTTAAAGAATACTTACAAAAATCTTCATTCACTTATAATTTACATTTCTAGAGTTATATCAATTTAAACTTCAAAAGACAGGGAAAATATCCTCACCAAGAAAACTGGAATTCAAGTTTTGGAATACCATGATTGAGAAGTATCTATCATGTTACTAATTACTCAATATTAAAATTTGGTAATTCAGGTAGAATTTAACTGTTGATTTCAATCAACTCAGATTTATCTATATTATTTTTTTTTAAATATAAAAAAAATTACGAAAATGTTGCAAATTTAGTTTCCTATATCACCTTAAATAATCTGTAACAAAATGTTAATCGCTATTTTGATGAGAAGTTTTATTGAATTATTTATTCATACATGATATTTTTAACGTTACTTTAGTTCAGAATATATTAATTTACTAAAAAACATAGTTCATAGATTCCTGTCTTTTGTCCATGGATATTCAAACTTGGATTTTGTAAGGAAACTATTTATTTGCCATTCAAGATTGGAAAATTGTGCATGCAGGTCTTCTCAACTACCTTACTGATTAGGCATACACCATAAACATATAGCAAAATTGGCAATACAGTTAAAAGTATCTGATAACTGATCAATAACCTTATATAAAACAATAAACAATTTTGCATGCGTAAATAACATAAACTTCTTTTATGTCATTTCCTTCTTCCCCACTCCCACTATTAGATTTCAGGTACATCAGTGAAAATTCCTTTATTAGAAAAGTTCTAACCTTTGAAACCTATTTTGACAGTTTAATTTACTTTTTAAAAAGGACACAAGTCAAATATATTATGAATCCTACATTAAATACAAAAAATATTAAGGTATATTTAGTCAAAAATAAAATACTGCCCTGTAAATAGAAAATAATTCTTTGAATTTAAGTGATTATTCAAGCTGCTTCTGTATTCTTACATCCTAACTCAACATTTCCAATAACCTTATATAAAACAATAAACAATTTTGCATGCGTAAATAACATAAACTTCTTTTATGTCATTTCCTTCTTCCCAACTCCCACTATTAGATTTCAGGTACATCAGTGAAAATTCCTTTATTAGAAAAGTTCTAACCTTTGAAACCTATTTTGACAGTTTAATTTACTTTTTAAAAAGGACACAAGTCAAATATATTATGAATCCTACATTAAATACAAAAATATTAAGGTATATTTAGTCAAAAATAAAATACTGCCCTGTAAATAGAAAAGAATTCTTTGAATTTAAGTGTTTATTCAAGCTGCTTCTGTATTCTTACATCCTAACTCAACATTTCCAAAAAATATATCTCTGACAAAATTGTTTACCTAAGGTCTCTCTGCCACTTTCACAATTCAACCAAACATTTTTGAATCACCCTGTATAATTATATATCTTTCTTCACTTCATATGGTTCATAAGGTTTTTCTTTTAAATATCTCAACCTATCCTTAACAATATTTGTTTATATTGTACTACTAAAAAAGATTTACTAATGCATTGCTTAGTTATTTAATTAATATTTAAATTGTGAAGGTTGGCAGAATGGCCCAAAATAAACTTTCTTTTTGTCAGAACATGCATCAAGAAATGCCTCATTTAAGTTGCTTACGCCTACAACAAGATTTAGAAAACAAAATTAAAATACAATAAACTATTCAATGAGTTTTATTTTGTAAAACTAGTCAAACAATCACACAAGCTTCGCTTTATTGAATTGTTGTACATTAGAAAAGATTTCAGAAGACCATTTCCAGCAGAAATGCAACATGGTGTCTGCGTTACCTAATAAGCTAAACTACAACCTTCTACTAACCTAACGCATCATTTCCACAAACTCAATCTTTAACAGTAACGTTTATTTCAAATCCACTTACTACCCTTCACATTTTGGCTTGGCATTTTCAAAACATTCTGTACTGTTATATCTCTCACCTCACTTCATGTGTATTGCATTATTCTTTCCAAAATTGTGAGCTTATTACAAAAATTCTTTGCTTAAAAACGTTAGTCCTTTAAAAATGTGTATGAGGATTTTAAACTTAGTGTATTTTCTAAGGTTGTCTTAAAAATGTGTTACCATTCAATAGAATTTATGCTGTATTCTGTAAGTGATGAAGTAATCCCTCAAAAAGGGTTTAGTTCAAGTATGCTAACCAAATTTAGTATTTTTCTATTGAATATTCTACTAAATTATTTTATAGTAAGAATTGATCTGAAGAAATCTTACATTTTAGTGTGTTAAGCAATAAAAAATTTGAATTACGCATTTTTGGAAGAATGTTCAATATGACATTGTGCTTGTGCTTCAGTTTATAAACAAAATTAAGCACACAGTTAAGTTATATTTTAATTGTATGTGAGAATTTTTTTTCGATATTTTGCAAAACTTTCAAAGTCATTGTCTTCAGTTTTGAATTAGATATTCTGATTAGATAATTCAACTTAAAAAAAAAAAAATGATGCTAGCTACACTTTACATATGAATAGTTTGAAGTTGATTAAAGGAATATTTCATCTTTAAACATCTATCAATATGTCAGGTAGTACAATAAGCATCTTGAGACTCATAAGTTTTCATTTAAATTGATGCAAATATGTTAGAATTGGGCACAGGAAACCTAAAATAGTCTGTGACAAAATACTTTTGTTGACACTTTAAACTAAACTTCCCTAGATTATACTTCTTTTGAATTCAAAATTCATGTTCATTTGCATAAACATTAAACATGATAGAAATAAATATAAATTTTTCAAAAAGAAAAATACCAATCTAATCACCATTATTATTTTTAAAATCGAAGAAAAATCAACATTCCAAAATTTAAAGGTAGTTTTCAAATGCTGATTATTATATCTGTACAAAAGTGATAATATATTTCCCAATTCCATACTTTAGCATACACATTTATATTTTTTGTATTATTGTTAAACAAATTATATATTTTTTTCAATTTTATTTAGATATGTACAAACTGCTATGTTGCAATCAGTTAGCGATAAAAACTCTTCACCTGTGATGGGTGCAACTTATTCCAGGGTAAGTCAAATATAATTTCTAATAATAAGCATTAAGCATGCAAAAATAATGTTAGCTTATTAGGGTTTTCTATTTTTTTGAATAGGAAACTGAGAACCCTCAAGCTGTCGAAGAAATCACTCTCCTTGGACGTCTGATTGGGAAGTTAGGGCCTCTTGATTTTACTCCTGAAATAATCCTCTCTACAAATGATGTAGATGATTCGTAAGTAATTTTAATGAAATATGTAATATATGTTGTTACATTCAATCATTATGGAAAGTTATTCAAAGATTATTTTTGTATTTTTTGTATAGATGCCAAGATGATTCTGCTAAAGACAATTGTTCTTTTATAAAAATTGATGCAAGTCAGGTAAATTAAAAATATTTTTCTCATTCCATTTCACTTCTCAAAAGCAAGATGTGTAAGTTTTGGAAATGTGCATACAGTTTTGTTTCTGGCTATTCAAGTACTTTCATCAGTGCTTGAATTGGTAATAAAACTGCCTGTAGTTGTAGCAGCACATTTGTTCGGGTGAAGAACATTATTTGCAGAAATGTAATTATTTTGTGGCTACCAAAACTAAAAATTTGAGGTAGCTAAGCTGTTGAATTTTAGCAAATTTCTTATAGAACCCTGCCCCCGGTACATCTTGAGCTATACTCCATACTACACTAAAACTAAACATCAAGCTAAGGGATTATTTGTGCCTGAAGAGAAAATTTTTTAAAGGGGGGGGGGGGGGTGTTGTCTTCTACAAAATGGCTGAGACCCAGTTTCTAAATGGTTATACAGTAGAGTATCGATTATCCGGATATTGATCAACTCAAACTGTTTTAGTTGGCAAATTCAAAATTTTGGATTTCTTTTTATAAGCTTTAGACCTATTTTAATGTAGTATTAATTTATCTAAGGTTATTTGTAAGATGTGTGGTATAAAATATGCGCAGTTTTGTGTTTAACATCACTGTTTCTTTGTTTCATATTGCTCCTGGTTATTCAAAAAATCAGTTGCCTAACTACTCCTAATTGTTTTGGATAATCGATGCTTGACTGTATATTTAAGAAATTACTCGATTATTTTCATTGTAATTTAAAAGCCAAACATTTAAAAAATAATTTTGACTTTAGAAAAAGATCTACAACTTAGTATACAACTTTTTCTCATTAAGGGGGGGGGGGGGGGAGGGGGGGGGGGAATAATAATTGTAAAAAAAAAAAATGCTTTACACTCCACTTTATTAGTAAGGCTATCTTGATAAACAAGCCTCCTGTATCCTTAAAATCAGAATTCAATGTAATTCAATGGCTCAGGTCAGTCATAACGTGAAAGGTCTGTTAATAAATAGTCTTAAAAAGTTTGACCAAGTTGAGACTTTCACATTTTCTATAAGGTATTTATTCCCATATTTGTTAAATTTTGTTATTTTCAAGTGGGTTAATGCAATTTGTATTAAATGTGGTATGTTGAACCGTATATATTACGTAATTTTAAATTTTATGTACAATTGAAATAAACTTTCTATATATTAACTCATTTGAGATAATTTTTGTTAGCTGAATGAAAAAAATTACAATTTACTAGGACAGAAACACTGTATTTAGCCCTTGAGGGTACATTTAAACTTATAATTTTCAGTAATCAAAACTGTGAATGCTGAGAAAAATATGTGTACCAAATTTGGTTGAAATTCATCCTTTTTAGTGTTTTTTATCCTTTGATGGATGTAAGGTAAAATGCACAGGCCGAAAATATTCCAGGGGTCCTGTTTTATAGTAATTCTTACAAAAATATTTTTGAGGTCTTACAAATAAGGTTTTTTATGTGTAAAACAAACATTGTACTACTACAACGTAACATTGTACAACAAAGTACAAAATAAACGTAAAACATTGGTACACTTTTTTTTTTTGCAACTCCTTTTAACACAACTAACCTAGTGCATTGAAAAATTTTTTTGTTGCTAAGAGATATCTTATTAAAATAATTACAAAATAACTATTTTTGAAAAATATGAAATTGTTTTAGACTCTTTGTAGTTGTCTTATTTTACATGTCGTATTGAAAAGCCAATTTTAAGTTGAAATTTTAATTGAAAAGACAAATTTAAATTTTTTATTTTAACATTACTTTTAAATTCAATTTCAAAAATAGTTTTTAATACAAAAATTGCTATCATATAACAATATCATTTTTTAAAACATTTTTTCCTTGAAATTACCACAATTTAAAATTGAAATTGTTCAGGTATATACAACAAATGTTCTATTCAACTTCATAAAATTTAAATTGATTGAAATTTTATTTGATATTACTAAAAAAATACATTAAAAAGAGTGCTTGTTGTGTGTTTTAAATACATCTATAGTTTTATTTCGATTTTAATCAAATTTTGCTTATTTGACCTTTAAAACAAGAGGGAAGTCACTGTTTGCCTGAGATTTTGAACCCCCCCCCCCCCATTCCGAAAGAAGTTTGATCGTATATTGAGGTTTACTGAATAAATTTTAACAGTTTTTTTCTGTAGGTATTGACTAATTCGTATAAACAGGAACATAATTTTAGTATGATGCTTAGTAGTTAAGGTGGTGGTTGAAATGGAGAACAGGGTAAAAGGGGCATGTTTATAACTTGGATTCGACTAAGCCAATTTGAACCAGTTTATACTGAGAAATGACAAAACACAGCTATTTGAGCTTAGGCAATGCAGGGCAGCCAGTTAGTAAGAAATAAATTTCTCTCAAGATTGTAAATGCATCGCAATCTGTTTATTAATTCCTAGGTTATGGCGATAAAGATTAATGTATGAACATAATATGGTGTGAGAATGGGAAGGACATTAATTCTTCTCGATAAACAATTTGTTGCTATCCTGAATTGATTTTATTTCATTGTTATTTGAATTATATCTTTATAATATCCTATTTAACAGCACATAATTTTTTGTAGGAGGTTATAAGTATTTAAAAAAAAGTTATTAAAGGTACAAAGTATATAAAAGAAAATATACACATTCATTTCTCGTAAAAATTCTAAAGGAAGAAAAATGTGTTACATTGTTAAATATTTGAGCAAATCATAAAGTAAATAGTCAACCTTGAAAATAGCTTATTCTTGTTCTATCTGCAAATCTAATGTTACGTACGTTAATGTACTTTAATAATAAAAAAATAAAAAATAAAAAAATGTTTGCTGCAAGCACAGTATTCAGACATGGAACATGATGTGTGAGTATTTGCACTTAACCGGCTTTTATTTATCATAATTTGTCACATAATAAATAACTTGCCATAATCTGTCACTAAAACTCATTAAGTAAAAATTCTGTGAATATTCATAGATTTATTTATGTTTTATAGATTTGTAATTGAATTTAAATCCATGGATCTATTTATACATCTTTAAATAAGTATTACATTTTTATAGAAATCAGAACTTATTTGAAAAAGTTATTGGACCATGTTGACAATGGGTACATTATGCACCACCCTTTTCTTTGGAATACAAGTTACAACAACGCTTCATTCATTTTCAATTTAAAACAATAAGGGAAATAGCTGTGTGGTTTAAGTAAACTTAAATGTAGAAAGACAAACTGTTTCTATTTAACTAACAAATATATTTCCATTTAATTTCATAGAGGTAAGAATACATTTACATGTGCAAAATGTTGAAAATGACATTAAGTAATCTTTTAGGTTCAACATTCCGAATTAGGACAAATTTCTAATGAATTTTTCCTTGATGCAAAAAAGAATGAAAAATGCGACATTCTGGAGCTTTTAGATATTGTAGGAAAAGAAGAATAATATATTCTTTATGGAAGATATATAACAAGTGAACTATTTAAAAGCAAATATTTAAAATTTATTCCCTCTGCTAAACATATTAATTTATTTACATTTTAATTCAGAATTTTCTTATATACTTTTCATAAGATAATCAAAATCGCTCACCATTGTTGGGTAACTGCCTGTATAGATAGAATAAAAAAATAAACTATTTTCTCTCGAATATATGAAAAATATTTAGCTCAAAGTTTAATGTTATTCTGTTTTGCTGAGGGAATGAATGAATTGCACTGTGATAAAGAATTTACTAATCATTTTCCACCTATGTTATATTATTTGATAATTATAATAAATATATATATTAAATATGTGATGTATGAATTTTATCAATTTAGTGAATTCTTATTAAATGACTCATATTGAATGTACATATGAATTAAAATGGAGGGATTAAACTATAACCCTACGCTTAAATTGTGGAGTAACTATTTCCTAAGTTAGTTTAACAAAACTAGGTACTTAAATGAGAGAGGCTTATAAGATTTCTTTTATGAAATTTAGAATGGGAAAAAAGTGTTTCTTGGAAACTTATGTTTTCATAAGCACTCATTGTTTTAAATTCAATGTGTGCTCTTTGTTTTGTACATGACTTTTCAAAACTTACCTCTTGTATTTAATAATTGAACGATAAGCCAAGTTTTGAAAAGCCACAGTACAGGGTGATCATAAAAAAACTTCCTGGATATATAAACCCCTAGCGGTCTATCCGCTTAACCAACGTTGGAAACATTAATTTAATAAACTTCATCACCAGGTATTGGGCAGAAAATTACCTACTAATCAACAACTTTTGTCAGTCTAACAAACGAGAGGTGAAAGTCCCATTCAAATTAATATTTTGCTGTCCAGACTATTACAGATCGATTGTTCACTCATAAAACTAGATGGTAAAGAAATGTTGTATTACTTGAGAATACCAGCTGAGTGGTTAAAAACATTATAAAATAATCCAAACATGAGAAAAGCTTTTTTTTTACAAATTCCGAATGATTCTCTGTCTACACCCATCCGCATTGGATGAGTTGAAGTATGTTTCATAAATTATCTATCCAAGACCAATTGTACGTGTAAGAAACTCAGCCAATGTAATGTAACCCCCCTCGAAATGCTGCTACCTTCAAGAGTAAAAGTAATTTTGGAAAGGGAGTGAGTATTTATGCATGGGTGCTGGCAGAATTATTTCAATTGTTATTCCCACATGTTTACATAAGGTAATGAAAGTATAGCATTTGGTCAACAACAAAAAAATTTGATTTTTTCCCGCATTTCTTCACATTTTGAAACACCCTGATTTCAAAAAAGTGGTATAGAAAAAATGTCTGTCTGTGTGTATGTGGTCAGTATTAGGCTTGGGTGATGTTAACATTTCTGCATCGCGATATATCGGGAAGCAAACATCACGATGTCACGATATATCGCGATGTTAACTATATATATTGTAAAATTTTATTAAATTCATGTATGGAAGGTTATTTTAAATAACATGAGCAGCGACAAAATTATTTTCAGGGGGATACACAAAGCACCCGAGGAGTATAAGCCGGTTATTTTTTTATTTTGGTTTAATCTGGATTTTTCAATTTCTCTATCTTAAGGAAATTTTACTTCGTTATTATCCAGCAGAGGGGAGGGGGGGGGGGCAAGTGCACCTCCTTTCACCCTCCTGGGGGCGCCCATGTGGGTATTTGCCCTATCGCCTGTCTTCAACTAATAAACAGTCAAACTCCGTTAATGCGAAATTGCTTAACATGAAATCCCGCTTAACGCGAAGTTAAAACAAGTCTCTGTAGTTAAAACATAACATTAATTTATTAACTTTACACGAAATTCGGTTAAAGCGAACAATTTCAGCGGCCCCATTGATTTCACGTTAACGGGGTTTGACTGTAGCATATCACCCAAGTTGAATTTGGATTCGAACCGGACGTATCAAGGACAGCAGTGTAACGTAGTCAAATGGAGTCCTTAAGCAAATCATTTTTCGATCCAAAAAACTTTTATGCTTAGCAATTAAAAAACATTAAAAAAAAAAAAAAAAAAAAAAAAAAATTGGATTGAGTAATTAATCTGATGGAAATAAATAAACTTTATTCAAATTGTACTAACTATAAAAATTTATAAAGCATTTATTTACTTACCAGTCAGAAGAGAAAATCTTTCAACTTAAATGGAAAAAAATCGTTTATATGTAATTGTTTATACGAACTAGAGAAACAACTGTCCATGTGCTAGTTCACATTGATTTTGGCAGATATTTTGGCAAACAGCTCATAGTAATAAATAACCAGATTAACTTAACTGGGTAAAAACTAGACATAAATTACCGCGGCCGAATGGTGCAATCTCCTTGCGTTAATAAATAAAGCAAAATAAAATAATAGCAAGATAAAAAAAATCTTGAAGTTAAAATAAAAGATTGCAAAATACAAAAGTGTAATATTTTATTTTTTCCAAGTTAGAGAAATAATATAAAGGGGGGAAAAAATCAAAAATGAAACACAAAAAGTGTAGGAAATGCTCAATTGAATTCCGAAAATAGACATCAAGGTCTTATATCTGATGACTATTAAATGAAAATCAAAACGTTTTCCAAGTGTTGAGAGAACAACATAAATAATGTTCAAACAATAAATCGAATACTTCTTTTATGGAATCTCCAATATTACTAGAATGCTGGCGTCACCTCGCAATTTCAATACTCATCCCACATGCGTAAGTGGATACAATTACCACGATAGGGTTTTTTCTGATGAAATATCGGGCATCCGCAAAAGCAAATGGAAATCGTCTCAAACGGCCCGATGTCGACGGTATCACTATATTTCTATACAATATTGGGAACATCTCTCATATGCAAGGCAGGATGGATACGATTAGCACGATGTGAGCTTGCCGATGAAGTACCTCGCAAAAGCAAATGGAACTAGTTTCAAACGGCGCGGCGCGGTGTCAACGGTTTCAATACGTTTCTATAGTGCTTTAGAAACACCGGGCATGAATCATTGCCACGGTTCTTCGTCCTTGAAGTGCTAGGCAAGTATCGTTCTCTCGTCAAAAGAGATCGCGATGTATCGGTTGGAGAAAATAGTGACACCGGTTTGACGATGTTGATTTCATACCGGTTTTTTCCGATATATCGATACATCGCCCAAGCCTAGTCAGCATAGCTCCCGAACAAATTGACCTACAATATTAAAATTTTGTGTGCTTCTTAGAGATGGCCATGGGACCTACTACCATTAGAGTTTTTGTCAAAATCGTGCATGTGCATAAGGTTGAAATTATAAAAAATAATGTTTTCCGGCAATTGCTAAAAAATGGCTCGAACGATTTTGATCAAAACCTCTGTGCTAATGCTGCTTAAGGTGATCTAATCGTCCCCAACATCGAAATTCCGGGAGAAATACAATGAAAGCATAAAAAGTTGAAAAACGAGTGCCTTTAACACAGAGTTCTCTGCCCTTGAGCATCCCCTATCAACGATTGGTTTTTTTCTGTTTCACACACAAGAAAGGACAGTGTAATGTCTATCCAATAACATCGCCAATTTCCTGATTTTGGTGGGGTTTTTTTGTCCACGCAAAAATTTATTGCCATAAAAATTGCAAAATGGCAATTTTTATTTAAATGAGTGAAAATATGAAAACAGTAAATAAAATCATAAATTTTAATGCATTGACCAATATTAAAGTGTAATTGAAAGTTATGGAATGTTCCACTCCCCTAGTTTGTTTTAACCTTTAACTTTCAATTTGATATCTTAAAGAATTTTTTATTAATGGTTATGTATTAATTAAATTGCTTAAGATATCGAATTGAATAATCACTCATCGACTAAATATTTTAAAAGCTACATCATTCAGATATAGGACAAAATAAGAGGAACACTCATTTTAAAATTTGTCGTACTTCGACCGTCCAATACAGCTTCACCGCATATCACAACAGTCTGCCACCTAGTGGCGGTGAAAAGACATGTATAGTCGAGCATTTGCCGGTGCGAGAGTTGTATGAGAAAATTCTGTTCCCAGCAAACCAACCAACCAACCAACCAACCAACCAACCAACCAACCAACCAACCAACCAACCAACCAACCAACCAACCAACCAACCAACCAACCAACCAACCAACCAACCAACCAACCAACCAACCAACCAACCAACCAACCAACCAACCAACCAACCAACCAACCAACCAACCAACCAACCAACCAACCAACCAACCAACCAACCAACCAACCAACCAACCAACCAACCAACCAACCAACCAACCAACCAACCAACCAACCAACCAACCAACCAACCAACCAACCAACCAACCAACCAACCAACCAACCAACCAACCAACCAACCAACCAACCAACCAACCAACCAACCAACCAACCAACCAACCAACCAACCAACCAACCAACCAACCAACCAACCAACCAACCAACCAACCAACCAACCAACCAACCAACCAACCAACCAACCAACCAACCAACCAACCAACCAACCAACCAACCAACCAACCAACCAACCAACCAACCAACCAACCAACCAACCAACCAACCAACCAACCAACCAACCAACCAACCAACCAACCAACCAACCAACCAACCAACCAACCAACCAACCAACCAACCAACCAACCAACCAACCAACCAACCAACCAACCAACCAACCAACCAACCAACCAACCAACCAACCAACCAACCAACCAACCAACCAACCAACCAACCAACCAACCAACCAACCAACCAACCAACCAACCAACCAACCAACCAACCAACCAACCAACCAACCAACCAACCAACCAACCAACCAACCAACCAACCAACCAACCAACCAACCAACCAACCAACCAACCAACCAACCAACCAACCAACCAACCAACCAACCAACCAACCAACCAACCAACCAACCAACCAACCAACCAACCAACCAACCAACCAACCAACCAACCAACCAACCAACCAACCAACCAACCAACCAACCAACCAACCAACCAACCAACCAACCAACCAACCAACCAACCAACCAACCAACCAACCAACCAACCAACCAACCAACCAACCAACCAACCAACCAACCAACCAACCAACCAACCAACCAACCAACCAACCAACCAACCAACCAACCAACCAACCAACCAACCAACCAACCAACCAACCAACCAACCAACCAACCAACCAACCAACCAACCAACCAACCAACCAACCAACCAACCAACCAACCAACCAACCAACCAACCAACCAACCAACCAACCAACCAACCAACCAACCAACCAACCAACCAACCAACCAACCAACCAACCAACCAACCAACCAACCAACCAACCAACCAACCAACCAACCAACCAACCAACCAACCAACCAACCAACCAACCAACCAACCAACCAACCAACCAACCAACCAACCAACCAACCAACCAACCAACCAACCAACCAACCAACCAACCAACCAACCAACCAACCAACCAACCAACCAACCAACCAACCAACCAACCACTACTGTGAAGCATGGGGGGGGGGGGTGGAAGAGTTCTGTGATGATGTGGGGAGTTATTTCTTGTTGTGGCTTGGGGCCACTTGTAGCTCTGAGAGGGATGGTCACAGGCGAGCATTATTGCAGTATTCTTGCAAATCATTTACAGCCTATGCTTCAGATCTGGAGAACGTCCTCTATTCCAAAATTACAATGCCCCTGTTCACATGGCTCCCTTGTGCAAACATGGTTAGATGATCATAATGATGAAGTGGAACATTTCACATGGTGTTCTCAGTCCCAGGTGTCAAAGTGACAAAATAAGAATATATAGGATTTTTAAAAAAAATATATAGGACAATATCAAATAACTGCACATAGTTGCTACTGAACTTTAATTTTAACTCATATATTTCATTAATTAAAACTTTAAATGAAAATTACTGAAATGAACATATAAGACATACTAATTTGAAATATGAGGACTTTCACACAGCACTAATTTTCCTTCCTATAAATTTTTCTTTTTAATAGAGGAATATTAATAAAAAGTATTTAGAAAATTACTATCTCCCTTTAAAACTCGTTATATTGAATTTAAGAAAACAGAAAAAAAAAAAAAAAAACATTAAAAAAAGAAATCGCCTGATCCTGAATACGTCATCCTTTATTCGTTATTATCTCAATATTTCATACTTTCATACTTGGTATTCATCAATAAATCAAGTTTATATTAGCTACATTTGCAATTTTGAATCTTTTGTTTCTAGCATGTATAAGTGCTTGAGTTGCCCTATTTCTTTTTATCCTTATTAACAGTCTTTTGTTGGTATAGATTTATCCTACGGTGCCGGACGGATTGGCGATTTAGCGCCAAATGTGGCAACCCGTTAACTTAGTTTTCGGGTAATCCTAGTGAGCGTTTAGATTTAGCAACACAGACTTTTGACGTCATTTTCAATTTTTGACTTTTTTGAAAAGTCGCTATCCGAATTCTGACACTGTACAGCAAATTTTAACCCTTTTGTTTCCTTCACCAATCATTGACTGAGCACTCGAAATATCGATTTTAGTCCTGCCAAGTGTATAATAAAGTTTTTTTTCCTTTTTTCTGTTCTTCCCGAGGTAGTTTGTTTCTGCATCGCTTTCTTTGGTTAAAATTCCAAGTCCAGTACGGATCGTGCGCTAAGAATTGATTTCATAGAGCCGCGCCAAATTATCGCATTCATAGGTAGTTAGTTCACATGTGATTAAAAAATATGGCGAGGCTGCTATTTTTTGGCAAAAATCACCTTAGCGTAGAATCCGTACCTGACGTGGAATTTTAACCTTGGCTTTTTCGCTTTCTTTTTGCATTATGACCAATTAGTTTACTACGCGTGCTATGGAAAAGTTCACTTGTTTACAACTCTCGTCAGTCGAGCGCAGTTGAGTTGTAGGAATAAGTCATCGTTACCTTTATCGACGTGCGCTTTCCCTATGGTCAAGCAGAAAGGAAGTGAGTTGTCAATGCAACACGTGACGTCACAAGAGATACGGCCCGGCCGCTTACTAACATCGCTTTTGTGGGTTTTGTCAGGTCTCTTTCACTTACGATCGTGGCAAAGAATCCGGAATATAAAAAATCGCAATAATCGGCACCGTTATTACGAATTTGAAGAAAATATAGGTCGAATCAACACAGAAATATAGGATTTATAGGACAATTATAAAATATAGGACGTTTTTTCCGATTTTTAAAAAAAATATAGGATTTATAGGATATATAGGATGTCTGCGACCCCTGATCTCAACATCATTGAGCCTTTGTAAGGGTTTTTAGAGAACAAAGTCCCATGCTCAGTTTCCACCACCACTCACACTAACCTGAACTTGACACCGCTCTGCAGGAGGAATGGCTGCAAATTCCCTTAAACATTGTACACAACCTTTATTTGTCGATCTCACGCCAGATACTCCTTACTAATAATTTTGCATTTTTTCACAGATGTTCCTATTATTTTGTTCTATATCTGTACTTCCATTTCAAGTTATTTATACTACTTTTCTCCACATTATTTTTAATTTTCAAAATCCAGGGTGGTGTAGGTGCATTCCTTTGCACCTTCCTGGTGGCACTCATGTAGTCATGCCAGGAGACTTGTATTTTCTATAGGCTATAAAGTAGTTTCTGAAGGTCATTCCTTCATTTCCAAGGCAGCTGAACACTATTTTCTTGATTAATACTTATTTAACATTCTGGGGTAGAATTTTCAGCCTTTGTAAAATTATTTAAAAAAAGCATGTTTTTTTAATACAAACAAATAAGATGCTGAAGTATTTTTTCTCTGTCTAAATTTTAAACACCTTTTTCAAAATTTCTCTACGTTGTAAATTAGTATCATTTTCCAAACTTCTGGTAATTATATGCCCATTTTTTCTATCAATAAAATCTTTATATACCTCCAGAGGACAATAACAATGATTTTTAACTTTGTTTAGATTAAGACTAATGTAATTATAATTGCAGATTAGATTTCACAATATTTTTCCATACAGAAATGCAACTGAAATATTTGTACTGTTATATATTGTACCTTTTCTTGTACTGGAAAGAATTTTTGTATTTTCATGAAATGAATTTGGAATTTTTCATCCGGAAAATTAAATACACAATATTCTGTAACCATGAACTCTTTTTTTTAATATTAATAGCTGAAATTTCTAATTTAAACTTTATTAAGTCAACAATAATAAGTTTAGTAAAGAATGAAATAAACTTAATTAAAGATTGATGATTTTTAACAAACCATTTTAAGAGGACCCAGTACCCTTAAAAAAGTCGAATTTGAAATATTTTTTCATGTTTTTTATCTTTCCATTGAAGTATTACTTTACTTTTTTCTATTCAAATTAGAACTATGTTATATTTAGTTGTAAAAAAGCAAAATATCAATTATTAACTATACAAGATTTCTACCATTAATGTTTGCATGAAATTGTAGAACATAACCTAGAGATTAATCCGAGGATTAAAAATGTTTAATTATTTTCCTAATTATTTTTTTAAATACATAATCTATGTAAAAAAAAATAATAAGATTGATAAAAATTTAACAAAAAAATTTGAGGAAATTTTTTCTACAAAACTTTAGCCTAAGTATCTTGCATAAGATCTATTTAATCTATATAAAAACTTTGACACACATTTGCCTTTCCAAGAAAAGATACACAAAAAAATAGGCAATTTAACATCCTTGGGTACTGAGTCTATACTATAGTATTTTTTTAATGAAATATATAATTTTAATATACGCTGAATTAGCACTGCTTGTGATTCAGCAACCAAAATATGATACACATTTAAATTCACAGTTCTTCACTAAAAACACATTAGTGTTATTGTACTTAAATCATTTAGTTAGATGTGCTTCTAAGCAATGAAATGATTCTGTAATACCATAACTTTTATTGCTACTATCAACTTTATACAAGTTGAAGGACATTTTAAAGCCTTCATTTCAAAATAGAAAACACATTCTGACTGCTTCTTTATGAATGCACAAAAATGAATAAGGCACACATGAAATGCTGGCTATGACTTAAATAATTTAAAACTAATTTATTGGCCTCATCATATATCAGCATAGCCTTCAACAGCAGCTAAATTCCATAAGAAATTTTCTAGAGCTGGTGCAAACTTTCTGTCTTTTAGAACTGACAACTTGATTGATTCTTGTCCTAAGTCATTCTCCACAGATAAACTTTTCAAAATTACTAGTAATTCATTTGTTTTGTTTGCAATTTCCTAAAAATATAATGGAAGTTAGTGATGCTAGATAACTCCTTTTATATGTCACACATGTTTTACATTTGTTAAGCAAGAATTAAAAAAAAAAAAAAAAATGCATTAAATCTAGCTCAATTTGAATAGCTATTTAATGTATTTAAATTAAAGAAGTTTCTTTGAAATGTGTCAGTAAATAATGATAAGTTTTTAAAAAATTAAATATTTAGTACTATGTGTTTGCATAAGGGCTATGATGGTGTACAACTCAACAGCATAGAAAACCAAAAGGTAAGTGAAGTGTCTTTAAACAGTTTTGAGTCAAAAAATTAAAATAAGGGAGAGGAATTAATTTGTTCTGCTCTTATGGCCAGATAATGAGAGGTACAATTACAATAAGGGTTATTTTCTAAATGCAAGATTACGTCCACTAACTTATTGAATCCGAGTTAATGATGGATGGCAAATGTATTAGCATTGTGAATAGCATATGTATTAGGGAAGTGCCTTTCAAAAACTTCAAGCAAATGTTTAGGGTACAATATAGTAGCATGAAGTGTTAGAAATAAAGGGATGAATTAAGTTATATAAGTGGTAGCAGAAACAATTGATATTATTGGGGTAGCTGAAAGTTTGGCAAATGTTAGTGCTAGATCTCTATTGGATATAAAAGGGTTCACACTATTTAGACAGGATAGAATAGTTAGGAAGGGAGTAATTTAAGTTAAAGAAAATGTAACTGGTATGCAACTGTTGTAACTTCCTATTAATTCATGATATTCTGCAAAACTGTCTGATTCCATATAAGGTAGTAACTGAACTGCCAATCTCTAAAACGAGGAAACAACACTGTTTTCCAAATTATTATACACCAAACATAGAATATTTTTTTTTTTTACTTTCTCAACCAAAAGTTTAGAAACACAAAGAAATTGGTAGGATCAAACTTTTACTTAAAAATCCTAATTTGCATAGTTATAATAAGTTTTTGGCATTGACTCATATCTTTACTTTTTATTAAAGGAATTTTGATACATTAGTTTAAATCATGAACCAAAGCAACTATAAAAAGCAAAAGAAATTAATACATAGTCATAAAATATGTTATTGTATTTGATGTTGAGCTTGCATTTAAATATAGAAAACAAATTAAAACATATTTTAAGAAATATAAAAATCATAACTTGTGCAAACCTTTATAAATAACTTGTCATTTAGATCTGCATTTTCTGCTTGTCTAGTCATAAAAACTGCTATCTCCTTATGAGTCTTTGTCATAGTGAATGTTTCTGAAATGAAAGATGTAATTTAGTTAATTCTAAGGTATAGTATGAAATAACTCATATTCGTAACTTGTGGAAAGTTTTTAATAATTGTATCTAGTTCTTTTGGCATGAGGGATCATTTACATATTAAAACTAAATCATAATATTATGGGGTTGTCAATGAACTTTTTAAAGTTTAGTGGCAACTATATAATATTACGCCACATTGAGATTTAGCATCCGGAAAAAAGGCGAAGTGCCAAATTTCATAACTTTTCCTAAGAGTGGTTAGTAATTTAAATGATGACAAGAGAATGCAAGTTAATGTTAAAAAAAGTGTTTTTTAGCCATAATTTTTTATATAATTAATATATTCTTGTAATTTTCATTTCATACAATAGTAAGATATACATAAATAGCATGCAACATTTGTATTAAACAATTAATGATAAATTAACAAACAATTTTTCAAATAGAAACTTTTTTGTTTTCATTAGATTTATCAGGGTCAAACAAATTAAAAAAAAAAAAAAATACTTTGATAAGTGATTTAAGAGCATAGAATTGGTTGTAATTATTTTAGTTCAATAATATGATTTTAAATAACCACCCTCTTCAAACGAGAATGCTCGAGTTGGTATGTAAATGAGTCTAATTTTAACTTGTTTCTTTAAAATTTAAAGCAAACATATACTAAATTATTGAAATTTCATAAGGTCTATTTATCAATGAGCTGATTAAATCAAAATTCAAACACAGTAAGGATTTTTTTTAGTATATTTAAAAAAAAAAAAATTGAGTTTTGAAAATTGGAATTTCATAATGAATTGGAATTTATAAAAAACAACGTCTACATAAAAAAATTTAGTATATTTAAGAATAATAATAGGTTTGGATACCTTTTGCATGTGCTGCAATAGTTATTTCGATTGCAGGCAAGTTTACAAAGACATCATACAGTTCAACCCTTCCTTCCACAGCAGCGTCACGAAAACCAGCAATGTATGTAGGTAGTGCTAACAATTCAGAAACTTCTGCATTTGTTAACTGCATATAAGGATATATTACATTCCAGTCTTGTCTATGCCACATAAATGCTGGAAGGGCCCTTAAATCAAATAAGTTTTGTTACAAATAGCAGAAGTATAAGTGAAATGCCATAACTGTATGCACACACAGTGTAAATGTTTGTCAAAATTAAAAGTTTCACCGAAAAACTCAAAGAATTTAGTGAATACCAAAACAAATAATAGTTGGATGTTAAATTGTAACTGGAAAATATTATAAGTAATAATGTTATTTGAGCACAATCCATGCTATTTTTAATAATTTCTAGTGAGTCACTAAAGTTAAGTGAGGTATGATAATGTCTTGATAATAATATCATGATTTTCCCATTCTTTGGATATAATCTCTAATGCTAGATGTACACACTAACTTTAACCAATCAGTGGTATAAATTCAAAGCGATCACTTGGTAGTATGATAACAGTTCAAATAACTATTCCATCTAATTCCAAACAGAGAAAATAAACTTCTTTCATAGGTGCAGGAAGAAAAAAAATCCATAGAAGGGAAAAACTTAAAAAATAATAATAGCACTTACATGCATACATTTTTTTTTGGAAACATGAGGATAGAACATTACTACAGATTTTCCATTTTTTTTCAACAATGATAGAACATATTTGCAAATACTTCTCAGGGTTGGACCTACTTACTTTAATTTTACATTTTAGCACTCTTATTTGGACATTTTTAACAGCATAAGATAACACATGTTATAGACACATCTTTGCAAGAAACCAAAGTAACTTTGCTAACAACTTGGGCATTGATTTTGGAACAACATTTAAATTTCAATAAATGTGACTGTTGTTAAATAATGAACAAATATCTTTAACAACCATACTGAGAACTTTTAAATACATTTTATTTTAGGTTCACTATCAACTTACCAAATTGAAATGCTTGTATTTTTATCCTTTCAAAAATTGATCTTAACCTCATTCCTCAAATTAATTGAGTAATTCTTTATTAAATTTTTATTTCACCATACTACTTTGGGGTAAAACATTGAATTTATGTATTTTTAGATAAGTTCTTAATCTAGTATACTAAACATTTTGAAAAAATTTAATAAAATTAATTAAGAAATATGAAATATCCCACTTTCATTTACTTATTCAATATTTAATTTTAGTTTTTTCCTTATATTGACATGCCCTCTGAACCAGAAATATAAGTTTCAGAGATAGAAAAAAAAGCCTATATTCAAAATATTCACCTTACAAACCAGAGTAGAGTGCTCAAACGATGATGATACACAATAATACGTTTTTTCAGAAGCAGTGCTGTATATATCAAAATTGATTCCAGTCCAAATGTTTTAACAACATCTAAAAAGAGATGGATTTGAAAAATGAGTTAAAACAAGCTTTAATTTTATAGGTCATATTCAAAAGTTAATTTAATTTCACAGTAGATTTTATTACTAAAAAAAAATAAAAAAAACCTGACAAATTAAAAACAGTATTTATAATTTATATGAAAGCTAAATTCTAAACAACCTAAAAATTGTAATAACTAAGTTGAAGCTTAAGGTAGACTATCTAAAACTGTAAAATCCTGAATTTTCAGGTAATTGCTACAGAAGTTAAAAAAAAGCATCAGAAAATTAATAGTTTTATTTAGTTTTTTCAATTAATATGATGTAATGGTTCAGAAGGATAACTTGGACATGAAAATGCAAGGTATTTTAACTTATTTAAAGTTGAACCCATTATTTTCAGAATGCTAAAAATTAACAATACATATGTAATTTTTTGTATCAAGAGCAGTAGTTCTTCATTATTATTTTTTCACAACTGTTGTTTTTGTGAATACTTTTGAAATTTAAAGTATTCAGTTAAAATAACTACAATAAACTTTTTGTGTATTCCTAGGGTTGCCAGACGGCCGTATTTAGCAGGACGCGTCCGTATTTAGAGGCTTTGTCCTGCCGTCCGTATTTATTTTATAAAAACTGCAATATGTCCGTATTTTCTTAAACTTTTTGCCGGGAAAACATATAAAAAATTATTGAAAATTAAGTTAAATCGACTATGCAAATTTTTTTAAGGTATATTAACCCATTTTCAATATTATTGTTATCGGAAGCTGTCAACTGTGACAGCGACAACAATGTTTACATTTTTAATGCGTTATTCTTACGGTAGCGTTCACGTTCAAAATGTTGAATCCAAATTTTAATGCGAAAAAAAAAGGAAATGCAAATTTACAGCTGACCTACAGAGGAGGTTTAAATGTTTCAAAAAGGGGCGAACTGAAGAAGAAGCTGAATGCTGGGTATGTAAAGCTGGGACATATGTTTCAGTTGCAAATCGTACAGCATTAGATCTTCAAACGCACGTGTCAACAACAAAGCACAAAAATAATGCACAGCAGGCATCTACATCAACAAATGTTTTTTAAAAAAAATAAAAGCTCTTTAAACGAAAAAATATTGGCAGCTGAAGCAACTTTAGCATATCACACAGTTTTTCATCATTTCAGTTACAGAATCATGGATTGGGTTCCAAAGTTAAATTCAAAACTATATTCTGATTCAGAAATTACCAAAAGTGTAACTTGTGCAAGGACAAAAACAGAAGCAATAATTAATGGAGTGTTAGGTCCTCATACTATTGATTCTTCTGCTAGTTCAGTAAATGATGATATTCCTTATATAGGTGTTTCTACTGACAGTTCAAATCATAACAACATAAAAATGTTCCATATAGTGATACAATATTTTTTGCATGAAATTGGAATTCAAACTAAAATGATTGATTTACAAAGTGTAACAAATGAGCAATCTCACATGATTTCTGAATTGATTTCAAATGTTTTACAAAAAAAAAAGAAAAAAAAAAAGGAATTTTGAAGAAATATATTTATTGCCTTTGGAGTGGATAATTGTAACATTAATTTTGGTGGAATTAATAGGAAAGATGGTAGAAATGCGTTTTCCAAATTAAAGAACTCCTTGAATGAAAACTTAATTGGCGTTGGATGTCCTGCTCACGTTCTACATAATTGCATCCAACATGGTACTGATACGCTTTCAATTGATGTTGAATGCCTTGTACTGAAGATTTTTAACTATTTCTCAGTATATGCAGTTCGAACTGAGGCTCTAAAAGACTTTTGTGACTTTGTTGATATCAATTACAAGAGATTGTTAGGGCGTTCAAAAACATGCTGGCTTTCACTTTTTCTAGCGATTGAGCGCCTTATTAAAATGTTACCTGCCTTGGAGTCATATTTTTTGACAAACCACCAGCAGTAATATTGAATTTCTTCAAAAATGACTTTGCAGAAGTTTACCTATGGTTTTGTCATTCCTTGATGTCCATATTTCAAAACAAGATACAGGCAATTGAAAAGGAAGATAACTGTATCATTGATGTGAAGAAAAATCTTGAAGATACTTTATCAATCCTTAAACATAGATTAGATAATAAATTTCTTCCCTTGAAAGTTAAGGATCTGTTGAAAAATCTAAAAGAAAATGGAATAGAGAATAAATGTGAAGAATTTAGAAATGAAGCGTGTGGAGTTTATTCAAGTTGTATAGAGTAACTAGAGTACCTTACTAAATGGATTGAACCACTCACTGAATTCAATGTGTTCGATTGGATGAATTTGAGCTTAGTACCTGAATGGGAAAAACTGGAAAAGACTGTTGAATATTTGAGGGGGAAAGGTGTTCAAATAGACAATATCAAGCTTTTTGATGAAATACTTTATTTGTCGAACTATGTTTCTCATCATATGACAAAAGAAGATGCAGACCAGCCTGTTCATCATAAATGGGTCTTGTTTTTTTCCAGTAGTAACATATCGTGTGCAACATAACTTTTAACTATTGCTCATTTTTTTTCTTCTATACCATCCCACAATGCCAATGTTGAACGAGTATTTTCATTAATAAATGCGCAATGAATGAAGAAAAGAAATAGACTGGACATTGATGCTGTCAAGATGTTAACTGCAGTTAAATTCAATATGAAAATGACATGCGTTGAATTTGATGAATACATATTTAAAAACAAAGAATTGTTAAAAAAATTGATTCTGCCGAGAAATATACTTAAAATATCTTTGTAAATAAATTTTGTCTCTAATTTAAATGTGTCCTGCTTTTTGAAAATAATTATCCTGTCTTTCATTTTTGTGATCTGGTAACCCTATGTATTCCAAAAGTGTCAAGTGGTTTATAATAATTTCTGTTTTGCAAGTGGATCTGGTACTTTGGACATGGGCAATTTAAATTAATTTATTTTTAATGCAATAAAATATTTGTTGAAATCATTGGAAATAAATGCAAATTCTTTTAGAATATTTGCATTTTAGAGAAATCATAATTTTGAAGAAAAAACCATCTCTTACCAATACTACCATCAAATTTTAGAATTAACGCTAGATGATATTTTCTAAAAAACAAATGATGATGAAATTTTGATTAAAAAATCAATTTTCTTTGCTAACCACTCACTATTAAAAGAAATCAGATTTACTTAAATCCAGAAAATATAACCACATGTGGTATTAAATATAAACATTAATAATGATACTAAATTTGTTATGTTAGTTTATTGAAGATTCAACAGAAAAATAAGAAACTTATTTGATAAAAATTTACTAGAGAATCACATGTTACCTTTGGCAGGTACACATGAATATGCACTTGCTTTGTCAAATTGTCTCACTGTAAAAGTACCATTATCTTCAGTCGAACATGTTCCCTTAACTAAAACAGAAAGGTATAGTCTAAGCATTTCAGCTGGATTTCCAGTTTCACTGTAGGTTTTACTTAGTATCCGTGACAAGTTTTCATACTTTTCAGGATTAAAATCTTGAGTTTGAAGTACAAGTACAAACTGTTTTACCTGCATGAAAAAACATATAAAAAAGTGCATAAGAGAAATAATAAAAAAAAATCTGTACAATTATAAAAGATTAACTTAGATTTTTATACAATGTCATACATTACATATATAATTAAATAAAAATTTCACTTCAGGAAAAAAAATAAAAAGACAAAATTAAAATATGTGTACGTGGGCATTTATGAATTTTCACAAGTTAACTTCTTCAGATAAAAAGATTCCATTCGTTTATATGATTCAAATAAAAGATAAACAGCATTTATAGTCATTTTTTTTTTTAAATCTTCGTAGAAAAAAAAAAGGTTAGCACATTAAAATTAAACAGATTTGTTTTCCTGAATATTTTTATCACTAATTTCTTTACAAATAGCAAACATATACGTGCTCGATTATTTTCAAGATTTTATGCAACAATTTAACCATTGAAGTCAAAATAAGGAAGTTTTAAACATTAGTTTAAAATTGATTCCTAATTAAAAAACAAACAAAAAAAAACTGCATTTTAAATGCTTTTCAATTAAAATATAAATGAACTCTTGATTGCTGAAATATTTCAAATAAACTAATGAATTTCTTGAAAAAGCATCAATGTGATGAGTAAATGTTATAGGATATAAAACAGATTTGCATTGCATTGATAACAGAAAAACCTTTCTAAAACTTACATTTTATTTATAGATGGAATTTTAATTCAATTTTATCCCATAAACTTTTGAACAATATTTAACCTGAAGAATTTTATTAGAATATCACCTAAAAATTGTTTTGACCAGACTCAAGGCATGTAGTATGCAAAAAGTTTTGGGATTGAGCCTAGCTTGATGCCCGGCAATTTGATAAA
Source organism: Linyphia triangularis (assembly GCA_963978545.1). Taxonomy (NCBI): domain Eukaryota; kingdom Metazoa; phylum Arthropoda; class Arachnida; order Araneae; family Linyphiidae; genus Linyphia; species Linyphia triangularis. Next base: position 87,747,805 of record OZ021721.1, read on the forward strand.
AAAATTAAGTAGTCCCAACAGAGATTCTAACAGATTATCTTGTGGGTTGCCAGGCGAGATCTTGATTTTTTCCCATTTCAGAAGTTCGGGACAATTTGAAAGACTTAAAGGAAAGGCTCCCCTAAAATTCTTGTGCTGTAAAAGTGTTTTGACATAGAATTGCCTTCGAGTAGTTCTTGCATCAAGAAGCATTGATGACAACCAACCAACATAAAACACTTTAGTATAATATAAAAGATTAGACAAGGAATAAAAGTGTTACGTGCAGTAAAATACTTGTGTATAAGCCACAATTTTAGTTCCATATTTTAATGGAAAAGTAGGGGAGAGGGGTCAGCTTAAATGCGAGTCAGTAAAAATTATTTGCAATGCTTTTCTGAAAATTGGACTTTAGGTCACTTGCATATTTGATTTTGCCTGTCAAATTTTTGGTGCAAGACCCAACAACCCCATGGCGTCTATCAAGGAAAAAGTTAGTCTATAAACTTCGGTTTGCACTTTAAAATCTGTAAATTTGTCTAGAGGTTTAACCCATTAAAGACGACTTTGAAATGGATAATAAGTCATTGTTTTTAACTTTTACCTTGTTTATTTAGATCATTTAAAGTATATTTTGAATTTTTCAGATTTTTTGGAAAATTATTTTTATGATTTTTAAAAAACACTAAGTTGAAACACAATCATAATTTATTAGCAAAGAAAAAAAATAAAATGTTGATTAACAAATTTTCTTACCAACCATTTTTAATGGGTTAATGTAAAACAGACTTTGCATGTACTAATGTAAATATCTTTATTTCCCTATCATTATTCAAAGTAGAATAATAAAGATAGTAAAAAAGTGAAACTGCTTAGAGAGAATTATTGAAGGGAAAGGGGCTAAGTGAAATCTACACATCCCCACCTAACCATGAACATAACAGATGTATGGTACTTCACATATTTGTGGGTATATAGGTTGAATTTAAAGATATTTGCAGAGGTATTTTCATAGAGAATAGAAGATTAAAACAAAAAATTTCACCCCTTTAGAAATGCAATAAAATTTTTGATAAACAAAGAGAGTTCATGCATAGAAAACTTGGTACTTGAGTATTAACACAACTAATTTGGAAAAGACTGTGACTGTTTTACCAGAAGAAAATTTGCTATGACGATATCAAGCCATTCAGCTGTGCAAATGTAGATGTTCTGTAGGCCTCACGGCAACCTTCAATTTTTCTAACATCTTGCATCACATAAAAATAACAAAGATGTAAATGAAACAAAGCATTTCCTTTCCTGAAAGTTCATTTCAGACAGTATTTTTAAGCAGAAAAAAGCTTTCAATTGTAATAGAAAAGATTAAACAAAACTACACTTTCTTCCAGTATTCACTGCAAATTCTACAGTTTCAATTGTGTCAGCTAAAGACAAAAATGACAGAATAATGTGATATTTAAAAATATATTAGCCAAAGCTGTAGACAGAAGGTGTGTGTGTGTGTGGGGGGGGGGAGGTCCACAGGACAACCCCTTTCCCTCGAAATTGTGTGAAATCTTGTTTTACCACTTCCCTTCTTTTATTATGTAATTTGCTATATGTTTTACATAAAAAATTATTTTGGTCATAGATGTAATACAAAATTGAGCCTCTTGATGCTGAAAAAATTACAAATGAAAAAATCTGCTTATGTTGTTGCACACAACCGCAAATTAAATCTTCCACCTTCACTATAATCCCCCTCCCCCCTAAGAAAAAATTCTGGTTGGTTGGTTGATTGTTTTCAGATTATCTGGCGCCGTCAGCAACACGAAGGCTACAATGCGCCGAAATATTCATCATTTGACAAGCCAACATACATTTACAAACACTCATGCCTTACACGGGACTCAAACCAGCAACCTCGCGTTCTAGAAGCTAGTACACAAACCACTATACCGTTTGGTCGGCAGAAAAAATTCTGGATACAGCCTTGATGCTAGTATATGTTGTTGAGCAGATAAAAGATATATAAGACATAAATCAATATGGAGATGTTTGTCGGTTGAAAGTTTCAATTACTCATATAAAAATACCAGTGTAGACTTCACGAAGTGTGCACACAATCCATTCACATCAACAATAACTTCTATTTCGATGACCTTCAGCCACAAAACACCATAAAAAAAACTGATACCCTCCTCTAAGCAAAGTTGTTTGGAGAGTCTCACTCCCCAAAAATTTGTTTCGTCAAACACAACAAACAACTAAGCAATACTGATGTTGGGCTAATAGAATTTGGCATGCTCTTTAATTTATGGGATTTTCACAAGAATAGTTATGTTATTACTCAAGTACTGGAAGCATAGCATGTTTGGCTCAGATTTTAACATTGTATTTTTCTCTATATTATTTTTTAACTCAGACTTCTTACATTTTGCCTTTTACAACTGCCCGTTTTCATTTTACCACTCTCCAGATAAGCTATGACTGCCCATCACAATAGACACAGGTACCATGTGAATTGGGCTGGATGATCTATGATGCAACCTAATATTGTGTCTGACATTACTAAAATACCTAACATCACTTGAATAAAATGAGAATGAATAAAATCAAAACAAATTAAGTGTAGTTCTAAGTAATTTGAAAGATTGGCTACTCTACATAATAGCATTTTTTTATTGCAAACGAATTGCTACAACTATACTTAAAGAGACCAAAGTAACATACCCTATGTAATTTAGGAAGTTCTACCATATCTGTAAGATGTAAGTAAAACCAAGATTGATGATGATGATAATAACAAAAAGGTACTAAGTGTTGACCATGGGTAAGATCTAGGCCATTCCCAAGGCCACATTTGTTAATTATAAGTGCTTTAAGCTCGGATGCTATCGACGGATAACTCCAGGTCCATAGAATATCATTACTTGCATCTTTTTCTATAACATAACAAAGAATACATAATATTATTTCAAAACACAACAAAATATACTAAATATGAATTCATATTAATATTAAATCAATAATATGCCACTAAAAAATACAGATTAGTAAATGTACATCCTAAACTATAAGGCTTTTAAGTTTTTAAAAATTACATTTAAAGATCCAATTTAAAATATTAGTTTAGGACTAGTGGATAGTTTAAAGAGAAAGGCCTAGGCAGAAAAGTTTTTGAAGCTCTATTTGTTATTTAAAATATTGATAATATTGTTTAAAAACTATTCCCAAACTTAAATGTCAAAACACACAAAAAACATTTCAACATATATTTGTAAGAATTTTATAAAAAAGTATAAAATCAGTCTTAGAAAAGATAAAATTTCAATAGTTTTTGATAAAGATAAAAAAAAACAAAAAAAAAACCTGCAAGTCAAAATCAACAAATACACAATCACTATGAGTAAATTTTAATAATAATGCAGCACACTTACAATTGAAAGTGTATTTCAAAAAACTGTGCTAAGATTTTCAAAAAAAATTAATTCATTGTATAATAACAAAAAGAATTTGAAAGTTTTGGTTGGTTGTTTTGGCTATATACTGGTATAAGAGCTGCATGAGGGTAATACAGCACTGGAACATCCTTGAGTCCAGAAGTTTCCTGATGGGAGAAAAGTGTTGAAAAAAAAAAAAAACCTAGACTTTTTCCACAAAGTGAAAAGTGTTTGTTGTACGTCTCTTTAAATTTGTCCTTATTTATTTTCAAGTGACATATTTGTCAAAATTAGTAAAAACTCTATTAGAATTGGTATGATTGTTACATTGAATCTATAGTATAAATTAAAAAGCCTCCTGGTTATTGAATTAGCAAATCTATCATGATAAAATTTTCAATGTTCCTATTTATATCTCAGTACAGACATAATAGCGTAAATCAATAGCATATGTTGGGGAAAAAAATAATAAACAGTACTTATTAATAATATTGTTAAAAATATACCTTAAATTTTTTTTATCAAGTTTTTATTTTTAGAAACTAAAAAAGGAACATTGAAAACAAAAACACATTAGAGCATTAATTCGATTTAAAATCCCCTCAATCTTGGAATGCAGCATTGCTTCATCTCAACAAGTATTACCACAACATTAAAGCTACCAATATCAATACCATAATGCGGAAGGGTAAATATAGTTGCTAAGGCAATATATGGTTTTTAAGGTTAGAACTTGGACAGTTAGATAGTTGCTTTCTTTACAACTGTAAAGATTGGTCCTAGGTAAGGGGGAACAGAGATAGTCCCAAAAGTCAGTGTAGTTAAAGTGACGATGGATTTGCTATAAAAAAGTTTTTTTTCCCCCACTTTACAGATTTTTCTTGATTCAATGGTGATGAAGTTACTGGCCAGACTGCTGCACCAAATTTTTAAGAAATCTCCAATTTTGTTTATATTTGTTGCAACTATGATCGATTTTAAACAGTTTCATAAAATGTTTAGTCTTTTTTTTGTTAATGAAACAAAAACAAAACAAACAATGAAAGGCAAAAAAATATTGTTTATTTTAAAAACATCTTTGCTTTAAAATTTTTTCTGAGCGCCAGCTTATCAAGTGGTTAAGACAGTGGAATCTAGAACCTAAGAACTCACGTTTGATTCTTTGTTAAAATTCATTTTAATCTTTCTGAATATTGAAAGAATTTTAGAAACTTTCCATAAGTTAGCTTCCCTTCATACTCTTTATAATTTATGCAAATTTCACAAAAAGTATGAAAACATTAAACCTAAACAAAGTCCATATTGAGTAATAAGCTAAAAAAGAAGTGAAATCAGAAATGGGCCTCGACAAGGTACATGTTTATCTACAAAGCATCTGAGGAGAGTTGAAAACAGTTTCTAGGACATTCCAGGAGGGCAGAAGGCTGTCTGAGCATAGGTGTCAGTGAGAATCTGGGAATGAGTCATTCTCCGTAAAACACACAAAAGATTTTCGTAGCAATTTTTCACGCCACTGTATAAGTTGGATATTTTTGTTAAATGGGTCATTCTCCAAAACTGGACACTTTTTAATGTCATGTTTTAAATTTTTTTATTTTTTTAAATGATTTATTTTATTTTTTTAAATAATCCCTACATGGTTCTTAATATATTCTAGCTCATAGCCATAATCACTGACAAATATTTTTGAAGAAAAAAATTATTATTGTTTTCATAGCCCAAGGAGTTGACAGATCGAGACACGGAGTTGACAGTGAGCAGAATATTGTTGAATTTTAGGAAAAAAATATAAAACCATGTATTTTTCAACATCACTTTGAGTGGAACCAAAATACCAAGATACAATCATATACCAAGGTTTAATGAACAAATGTTACAGTACTGTTTATATACAGAATAAATCTTTAATTAGGCAACATACACTTTTAACATTGAAAAGAAAAACATTCTTTTAAAGAAGTTTACTTGACATTATGAAATTTTTGTTGAATCTAAGTTCTTAAACATGTATGGATAATTTTTATAATAAATTAAGACTGTATGGAGGCTCACTTGTTGGCGAGAGTCACCGAAATAAAATGCTTGAATTTTACTTAAGTATTTGGGTTTCAATTGGTCTTTTCTGTATGTTGGTGTAAAATGTTACTAAAATGAATCGTGAGCTTCAGCATTTCTGAATGTAAGGCATGAACCAGTTCAGCAGCAGAACAGCTAACCTCTTGCCAGTGACACCCGAACTCAGTTCGGGCAACGCAAATGCGTTTTCAAATGTATTCCACAGACAAAGGGTTAATCTGATCTTTAGACAATTTATTAACCTTTTTCGCAGTACCTTTGACTATAATGTCTACTTTTTAAAAAAATCCATTTCTCATACGACACTGTATCTTTTGAATAATCCAATATATGTATTTTTCTGTTTTTGCATTCCTTACAATTCCTCTCTAAACACTCATCAATATTGTCTTTATCACAGAACAAAATTTGTTCAGTTCAGCTGGGGTATTCTCTGAAATAATCTTTATCTGCTTTAATTTTATCAACATAAGTTTCATGAAGCTGACAGACACAAGTTTCGTAGGCCTATTTTCTTCTAAACACACCAAAATGGTCAAAGTTTACAAAATGTAGAGTAACGTATGGAATATTACATACACTAGCTGGAGAAAGCCTTGTGAAGGTTTAGCAAGCTGTTGTTCAAGTACCTTTTATGTTTCTTCACTCCTTTTCTGGTTATTGTATTTTTCTTTCTAAGACATAAAGTGCTGCAAGAATCACCTTCCAAAAAAATATATCTTGTTTAATCTGTCCCAAATGGGCTTGAATCCTGGTTTTTTCTTTAACATATCTTCTTTTGGAATATTTGAATATTTCTTTAACTTCATTGAGGAACTTATAATTTTTCCAGCTATGCAACAGAAAAAAAATTTCCTAGATTCTTTCTTACTGCATGTTTTCTGAAAATTATCAGTCAGTTTGCAAATTAATGCTTCACTAAAAACTAATATTTTTGTAGGAGAAGATAACTTCAAACCTTTTGTCAATTTCTTACCTTCAGTATTTTGTGTTTCATCTTTTCTTTTGTTTTTCCCCCTTTTCCCTATATTATCTACTTTTTTACTTGTTATATTTTGTTTTGTACACTTTTAGTTTTCATAGTTTTTTATTTTCTTGTAAGCTTCTGCCCTACTTTTTTTTTTTTAACTTTTTCCGACCACTTTCTTTTCTAGATTTTCATGTAGAGTATTTTTCTGCAGATTTTTCAGAGCTTGCACACAGTGATAATGGCGAATTGTTTTGATGTTCTATAGGTTCATTTAGAACTATAGACATTCCGGGACTAGAAGAGTTATCCAGACTTAATATGTTCACTAACTTTTCATATTCCTTTTTAGCTGCACAGTATTTCCTTGAATATGCTTTCCAACTTTTTTGCTTAGCTTATTGCTCTCGGGCTGGTGCAATTTCATTAATAGACTTTATTTTGCCTGTTTCTTTTTTAACATGGTATCGTTCAAGATCTTTTCTCTTTGCTTCTTCATATAACTCTGTGTTGTTTTTAATATGCTCACGTCTTTTTCTCTTGCATTCTTTATTTTGTTTTTACTCCTCTAACTTGTACTTTTTAGATTCTTTCTTGGTTTAAACCACAACTAACATTTCGAAAATGCACATTAAATGGGTTAAAAGATATAAATTTTTTTTTCTCGGTACTATTTATGTAATGTAACTTCAATTTTTTTGTAAATTTTTTATAAAATTAACATCTACACTACCCTAAGATTAAAATAAAGTAAGACTATTACTAGCCACATTTCTATCCACTATTGTGGTTGCATTTTTTAAAAAAAAGTTTAAACATTTGACGCAGCTACACCACCTTAATCATTCACTGTCACCAAGTTTAGGCCTATTTATATGTATGGAACTTAGCATTTTTAAAAACTCATTTATGGAGGAAATATGCTTAAATATCATATAATAATGGACAAAAAATTTGCATAAACTTAATTTATACATAAAACATGAGAAGTAGATGTCAATAAATATGTACTTAAAATAATATATTTATTATATAAGAATTAGAATTCATTAGTTAGGCCTAGAATCAACTCCATGGGCGAAGTTGTCCACATGGTGCCCACGGAGATGATGCCCATGGAGTTGATGAAATCACATTTTGAGTTTAAGTGGAAGCACAGTTTTAATGTTATAAAAAGGTGTTCAGGTATTTGATGTCTTTTTATCATGTACTTCTAATATGATATAAAAAAACAGGCAACAGTTTACATTTTATAGGTTTTATATAAGCCATGGAGTTAACAACCAATAAACATATTCACCTAGAATTGAGAATGTCTTCTTTTTTTGTGCACAAACAAAGCTTCATTCAGATCTGTGTACAATGCAAATACATACAAATGTCTGTCTCTCTTCAATAACACTAGACAAAAATGTGCAGTATTGCATTATGTAAAGAATTTTAGAAAAATACCTCTGTCCATGGAGATGATGCTAAAACCTGGTTGCAAACTTAAGATAACCAAAACTTTATAAATTTACAATATTTGTTATAACTTCAATACGTAAAACTATTTTTCAAAGTATATTTATTTAATTTTACTTAAATAAAAGATAATATTTCATGTAGTTTTAATAATATGACTATTTATTTATGTAAACTATGGACTAGTTGCAGTCCACAGAGTTGATTTTCCTCCCATATTTTGAATTATATCCCACAAAAGCAATTTTAAATAAATTTTGTAATTCAGGTTACTAATTAGTACACATTTAAAACTACATGATAAAAAATTTTAAATAGATATTTTGTTCATGGAATAGTTAATATTCTCGAGTTTCAAGAAAGTGCCCGAATTTGGAGAATGACCCAAATATGGAATATACACTGAGAGGCCAAATTATTATAACCACCCCCCTCAATATATAATTGGACCACCTTTTGCTCTTAATGCTGCATGAATTCTTCTTGACATGGATTCTATTTCTACTTGATAGAAGGAATTTGAGACCATAATCGATAAACTGCACTTTCCAATTCCTTAAAATTTGATGGTACTGAATCCAGCTGCCTGATGCCCCCGTTCAATCTCATCCTACAAATTCTCAATAGGTTTGAGATCTGGTGATTGTGCTGTCCAACGAAGCAAGGTAAATTCTCTGTTATGCTTTTCAAACCATCTGAGGAAAATGCCAGCTGTATAGGAAGGAACATTGTCCTCCTGGAAGTATCCCTGGCAGGATACTTCATTAAATTACACAGTTAAATCACGTTTTTTGCCTATATCTTTGCATGCAACACAGAGCAATTGATGGTTCATTTATCCTGCATTCTACTTTTATAGCTATCTTGCCCTCTAGCGGTAACACTGTGACGCAATAACTCATTTCCATAAAATTGTCAGGTAGTCATAATAAAGTGGCTGCTCAGTGTATTTTAAAGCATTCAAAACAAGTTGTTTAATTTTAAAAATATTTTTTTATACAAAAAAAATATGTCCATGATTTGTCATGTCCGTGGACTTTTGCAACCTCAGGGTTGCTTGCTCTAGCTGGGTATAAAACTTTTATGAGTAGTAATTTAATTACAATTAATGCAATACCTCTTGTCGCAAGACTAAAGGGTCATGTCCCGGGACAGCAGGTTTTAGTTGTTTAACAGCCCACCAAGTGACACAACAAGTCACCTGTGATATAGGAAGGAAGTTTAAAGTAACCATTTTGTTTCCAATACACATTGTGTATTCTATTTTTCAATACAAGAATTGTATTTTATTATTTACATGTGAAATAGGTGTAACTGTAAAGATCATACCATTATGTCCATGGTCAAAATAAAATTAGTTAAGAACAATTAAATATTTATTATTATTTATTTGATAGTATTAGTTGTACAGATATCAATCTCATGTTTAAAAATCAAAAATTCCATTTGGAACTAAACACTAACAAGGAATCATGTCTGTGGACATCAATCAATGGAATAACTATGGATGATCTCTATATATTATCAGACGATCTCTGCCAATGTCATAATTGGATACTAATGGATAAGTTCTATGGGTGAAGAAAACGTGTAAGCATTTAATGATTTAAATTTTTTTTATCTCCTGCTCCTGAAGTAGTGCATTCTGTGGAGAATGGCCTGACTATATTGCAATTAAACTTAAAACAATCAAATTTCAATTGACTAATCCATTAAACAGACCTTCTAAATAGATTTTGGACATTCAGAAATATATTTTGATGAAGTTAAAATTGTAGCTTTTATTTATTATGATAAAATTTCGAGGAAATCGCGATGAAAACAGCCTATTTCGGCGTGAATTTGGTAGGCATTGTAGCGCATAACCTGTTCTATAATGTCAGGTGCCCTTAAAAAAAATCTGATTGATATTCAACATTATGCCCTTTTGATTTCTATTTTACTAGGTAGCATACTATTTTGGAAGTTATAATTTAACCAAAAATCTTCTAATTAAAGTTAAGTAATTTATCAATATTATAGTTTCAGTGTACATGCAGTTTAAAAAAATTTGGTACACTATCAATAAAACAGGAAACAAATGTGCACAGTGTTGAAAGCAAGTCCGATGTAATTTTGTGGAGCCTACATCTAATGGTGTAGTGTAAAAAAAAATTTTTGGGAAAATGGTTCAGTAAGTTTTTTTTATGGGGAGGGGAGTGAAAAAAGATGATCCTCACTTAACTGATATTTACCTATAGCTGTCCATTTATTGTGTTCATATTGTTGTAGAATAACTTACTAAATTGATATTTTTTTTTTTTAAACTGATTACTTTTCTTCATTCAATGTATAAATAAACAGATTGTTTTACATTCAATGTATATTAGTAAAAAGAATACCCATAAATTTATTAACATCCTTTTTTCATTATCCCATGAACACTTATATTCAATGGAAATAGTTTAATTTAGACACAGAACATGTCTTACATGAAAGGGGCTCAGGATAAATTTCCAAATTCTGTATCTCCTCGAAATCTGCTTTCAAAATGAGTTGACACGAATGCAATATCTAAGGATGTCGAATGATAGTTTTTTTTTTGTGTTTTTCCTTCTTGAAATGCAAATATAGAGATTTTTCCCATGGATGATAGACCCTAACTTTCCAATTCAAAATGTACTCCATTAAAAAAATGAAATAAACAACTCTATGAATTTCTATTGGAAAGCCAAACTACATCAGTCAATCTAGAACTACTTGATAAAATATTAATATATCCACCATCCCAATCATATTTTTAATTTTAACGGAAGATATCCAAATGTAGGCTAACTACTTGCTCAGGATATTCCTTATTTCTGAATCTTGTCTATTTGGGTTTGTCATTTAGTCAGTGGCGGCGATTGGGTGGCAAAAATAGTCAAAAGTGGGTATCAATGGGAGGAAAGGGCAAACTTTAACATGGGTGCGCCATATAGAATCAGGGCAGTGCACCTGCACCTTCCTGGATTTTAAAATTTAAAAATAAAGTGAAGAAAAGTCATATAATTTACAGGAAAAACTTCAAAGGGTTTTACATTTTTATTTGAATGGAAAATTAATTCATAGCTATTAACATTTTATTAGGAAATCTAATTATCAGTTTTGAAAACAAACTTTTACCTCTTTGCACCCCCCACCCCCAGGGCAAATAATCCTGCCGTCACGCATGCACTTCAAAATTTATACCATATTGTCATCAAAATCACTAAAGTTTCAAAACGTATGAGGGCAAAGTCTGTTCTCCGCCACTGCATTTAATCCTGGTTTTCTGAAACTTATTATTTATATTAATGATTTCAAAACACTTTCGTTTAATTTACTTTTGCTCAAGTTCTATTTTTTTAGTTTGAAGGGTGACAAATTGAAGCATTGACATAAGTGCAATGACGATAAAAATGATAAAATGAGGAAACAAGTATACCGCTACATTTTAAATAAATAGCCACAAAAAAGTACTCATATGTATTTTAAATATGTAGCCACAACAAAAAAAGTATAGTAACAGTTTTCAGAGTAATTGACTCTTGAGCTATTTTTTTGAAGTACAACAATGTTATAAACCTCAAAGTTTACTAATAGCACAAGTTGTTGTTGTTGCTTATCTCACGCCTGGTCTGACGAAGTCAGACCAGGTCCATGAATCCGTTGACAAGAAGAAAGTCAATGACCAGGAAGATTTGATTGAATGACCCCCTCCCACCACTGGTATTCAGGTAACAAGCCAGGCCTGTCACTAACCATCACATGTGACAGAAAATCCAGCACCTGCCTTTCGCGACTTGCCAGTGGCCACCTGAAATGTCTAAGCTATTCAGAAGGCGTGAAAACCTTCCCTCCCTGCCCAAAATGCCTCCAACATCAGGCCTCATCTCAGCATATCCTGGACTGTTTGGGACTGGTTAGGGAAGACATCTATTCTATAGCACAAGTAACAAATGCTATAAACGGATATTGCGTATTTTGATGCCAAAGGTTATATTTTACACCAAAAGTCTTCTATTTTGATTAAAAGTTGTGGAAAAAACAATGTTTTTGCACATTTTTTAAAGTTTTTAAACTAAATTAAAAAGTAAACATCACTTGAGAAAACTTATAAAATTTTGTGTCCACGATACATGTGTGAAAATTAAACAAAGAAGGAACGCAATTTGCAATTCATGTTTGAAAACATTTACTACTAACCTATAATACCTGCAGAGACTAACTCAGATAAACAAGCCATCAACGTATATAAACAAATTTCGTATTTCGTACGAAGTATTTTAACGCAATCAAAACAAAACTAAATGAACTACTATGCCGAAATGAACATACTGCCAGTTAACTATTTTCTAATAAAAATATAAAATAATAGGCTTTATGCATGGTAGCGTCAATGTCAATTGCTTTTAATTCAGCAGATTAAATGCGTGTTTATGATTGGATAAATATTCACACTATGAGGTTTTGAATGACTTGGGTTAGAGACTATTTAAGAGTTACAACCAAGGATGCTAATAAGAAAAGGTGAACGATTGGCTTCCCTCTGGGAAAAAATACTGTAGTAAAATTGTTGGTTTTAACACCTTTCTAAACATTTTGCAGATACAGAACTTTGCAAAGCCAGCCTATTTTTGAGCAAAGTACCATAAAGTCTTACTTAGCTTCACCCAATCAGCCAGAATAGCACCTTGGCTCCTAATTCTGCCTTATTATTTCAGAATCATAACCAACTGCTCCTCTGTTGGTAGTGGTATTTATTCAGTAAAGTTTGTTTAGGTGTAAATTGATGTGCACCAGGCACAAGGAGAGGTCATTCTAAGGGAAGTGGCTTACATTCGAACATGATTCCTGCTCGACCCTCTTCAAATTTGATGAAACTTTCACACACTGTACAGACAATTCCTTGGAATTGAAATGTATAAGCTTAATATATAGCCTGGCTGAGGATCGGCAGCCGTTTTAGTAAAGGTCAATCCATAAAATTCAAATAAAAGTTGTTAAAAAACTGTCAACTTGAACCAGTTTTAACTCACGAATTAAAAAGACCCTAACGTGAAATTTGGTTTCAGCGTTTAACTTTGCTATTATTTAAGGAAATGATGTGTACAGTATTCAATTCGTAATATATTCATCAAAGTAAGTGAAAAAACACCCCCCCCCCCCCCGTTTCTACAAATTCCTTCCAAATTTTCTTGAACTTTAAATCAGTATTAAGCGTGATTTTGTTCTGATAATAGATAGATGATAGACTATAAACCTATTACTGAACATTGAAGTTGCATATTTATTTTTTAAGTATAGTTTTTGTATTAAAAAGCTTTAAATATACCCAAAAATGTCGAAATTAATATTTTGTGGTGCCATTTATCTCAAGATGGATCACCTTTAATTTTTTTTCCTTTTTCACATCATTGAAAAGAAGACATGTCAATCAATGAAAATCCTCTACTTTTATTTTGGTATCTCTCCGTATAAGATTGAAAAAAAATTATCTTTACAAAAAGTTTCACTTTCGAAAATCGAAATTACTGTGAAAATCATCAAATTTGGTGAGTTATAACTATTGGAACTAAAAAAGATAATAGACTAAAAATTGGTTTTTATGTTTAATATTTGCTATATTTTAAACAAATGGTGCATTCAAACTATCCAGAGAGTGATTTATGTTTTACAAATAGGCCTCGAAGTAGTAAAAATATTACTCAGTTATGAATTTTCCCCAAGATTTCTTAAACGTTAAGACTCTTTAGTTCCCATTGCAATTTTCTGGAATATCCTTTAGGGACAGGGTTCCCGCCCGAGAAGAAAAACCATTTTCACCCCTCCAAGTGGGGTAATTAGTAAGACAGGGAATAGACCCCTGATAATAGGGTGATTTATCTCTCTTCACTATCTGGTTTCCAGGCAGAGGTTGGCAACTCTATATCCTCAAGGCGTTTTTCTTTTCTTTAACAGTACAAAGTATTTGTGTTTCGGACTTTCACCTGTTACCCCCCTGCTGTGACGAGGGTCCTAAAACCAACCCCCCTCTTTGAAGAGAGTCCTCTGTCGCTTTTGTAGTGTGCCGCTAATGGTATCGGACCTCCAAGGTCCAGTCAAGAAGGGGGGGGGGGGTAAGAACTAAGAGTGAAGAAACACGGCCGGAATGGGACTCAGGCGGCTGGGGCGGTTGGGCCGAAATGGGGACTAAAGAGTTAAGGGACTATTGAACGAGTTTAAGGCCCTGATAGATGGACAGTTGGTAGACTATGAGTCTCTGAGACTCAATTCTGCAAGTAGAATATTACTTTTGTATTCATGATTTTTGTATTAAAAAGCTTTAAATATAACAAAATGTTAAAAACGCTGAATTTAACACTTTTTCGGAGCCATTTAGCTCAAGATGGATCATCTTTCTTTCTTTTTCACACCATTAGAAGAAAGACATTTCCTTCTTTAAGGTAGTAGTCTGGTAACTTGAACGTTTTTTTACGTCTTTATCATGATTTTTTTATTTTTTTTTATGGGAAAATAAAATTTGATGTTTTTTTTTTTTTTTAGTATGTTATTATTGACATCTAATGGATACAAAATAAATTATTTTTGACTTAATTTTACAATGTTTTTATTATTATTATTATTATTATTGATCAAAGTAGATACCTTAAAAAAAAAAAAAGGTACGTGGCTGGCCCCGGTGATTTTGGCTCTTAAAGTCATCTGAAATTACAAAATCGAATTGATTATTAATCTATAGCAGCGATTCCCAACCTATGGGCCGCGTCCCATTTGTGGGCTGCGAGCGTGGTACCTGGTCGTGAAAGCTAATCAAAAGTCTAACCCAAAATAAATATTATAGGAGCTTCAGGGGTAGAGATGGGAACAATCGAATTCCTCGATAATTAGTACCAATCGAATTATTCGAATGTATTTTTCGATGGTTTAACGAGTAAATTCCATTTAAAGAAGAATACCTAAAATATAGAAAGTATCTTTAAGTGAAGACTCGTTAATTGAACTATCGATACCAATGGTCCCGTTTTGAATAAATGTTTGGCAAGAATATCCAGTAATTGCCAAAATTGTATTAATAGGCTTAATGGGTTTTTAGACAGCCTATCATGAACGAGTATTTTCGAATTTACTTTTTTGAAAAACAAACATAGAAATCAATTGAAGTTGAGAGTTATTTGAGGCTAAAACTATCTAGTTTTAATCTTAATATTGACCCTCTTGTGGGGGACAAACAATATAAAAATACCATTGCTTTTAACTTTTACCACTTTTTTTAGTTTTGTTATATATGTAATGTATTCGCATTGGAATCGTCAATGTAGCTAGTAGATTGCTCTAGTAAATTCTCCAGTTAGCGAGAATCACTTAGAACATTGTAGAACGTCACTCAAATTCATATAAGCTACGTAATCCATTTTGACTCCGTGTTTTAGAATATCAAATCTTGACACTAGAGATTGCATCACCTACTTCGCTCCGAGCCTCTCTGACAATAAATTTTTACATTTGTTTAATCTCGGCTGCTTTTTTATATCCTAAGAGTGTCATCGCTATTTTACCGTTACATAAGTCGACAGGGAAACAGTTTAAATTAAAGACAAAGACTTCGGAGTTAACATGTTTATATTTTGACGTCTGTCAATCAGATGGACATGGTTCCTGTGTGTCTTTCAAAACAACAGGAGCAACAGTACTAAGCCAGCCCTTTTTCATCTGTAATTGGACGAAAGTTTCCGGAAAGAGAAAAGAGTGGTAAGCGGAATCCTACTGTACCCTACTTTCTGAATGTGAGACCTGACTATCCCCAATGCCTAAAGGCAAAAATCATATGAAAAGGTTTGGCTCCAACGGAGCACAGGTACCTTGATAAAACCCCCATCAAAGTCAAAAACGATTCGGCATGAGTTTTGCAGAAACGTTTGGTGACCTGAGCCGAAAAAAAAAAAAAAAAAAAATGGCGATTGGACCAAGCGCTGAAAGTGTGAAAAGTACTTCTGAACTTTGGGACTTTTTGGAACTTTTTCTCTAAGGATTTCTGATAACTTGACTGAAGCGGAAGAAGAATATCATTTGGGTATGTACAAGGAAAAACATGTATTTTGTTTAATTGCTGTAAAATCTATATTGAAGTGTTTTTAATTTAATATTTGACTTTAAGTTAGTTTTGAACTTTAAAGAATTGTGATAAAGGTGTCTAGATATTTAAGTAAAATATTTTTATATTAATTAAATCAAGTAAGCTTAATAACGGTATTTTATTGACTGTAATTTCATCTTATGTTACTACGTTCTGGAAGACAATTATACGAGAGAAATAGTCTACAAGTATTAACAACTGAAGTTTACTATTTTTGCTATTGTAGGATGTATTATTATTTATTATTATTATGTTATTGATTTTATTATTAGTGTGAATTTGTGTTACTATTCAATGATTTACAATAATGATAAGGTGTTTATTTTGAACATGTTATAAAGTATTTTTTTAAAAAGGACATTCAGTATTATTGAGTTATTTCAGTTACAATTCAGCATTTTGTAGAAGTATTATGAAAGGTTGTATATTTTAAGATTTTGTTTGTCAGAGTTATAGGAGATATTATTATTTTTATTAAATGTTATTTGTCTTTATTTTATTTGTTGGAAATAATAAGATATAGAAGAAATATGCGAAAAAGAAACAACTGAGTATTATATGAATATGAAGAATAATTATTAATTAGTATGTTTTTCTAAGAATCTAAACTGTAATATAAAAGGTTTAATCTGGTTTAGTAAGGAAAATGTTCATAAATTACCACAAATGTCAATGAACTTTTGTCGTGTAACAAAAGAACTTTGTCCTTGATAACTAGATTAATACTAATTTTATACTATGCAGTGAGAGTAGATTCTTTAACAAATAGTGTATTACACTAAAGTATTGAAAATTAATAAGATAGAGTAAACGTTTAAAATTTAGGTACTCCTCACTCTGACTGTACAATTTATTTTACAATACTTTGAAAATTCAAAGTGTATTCTAAATTTTATTTTGAATGTAATGTTGTATTGTTAGTATTTTGTTTCTAGTTATATTCAAAGTCTGTTCCTGTTATGATCCTTGTACACTTGTTAAAGAGAAAGTGGGTGATTTTTTGCTAGTGTAAGACAAAATTTAAAATTTTTGTTTTTTTTAGACATTTTCCCCTTCTGGACTGACCGCGGCCGTTTTGAGGGTTGGATGTTGTAATGTATTCGCATTGGAATCTTCAATGTAGCTATTAGATTGCTCTAGTAAATTCTCCAGTTAGCGAGAACCACTTAGAACATAGTAGAACGTCACTCAAACTCATAAAAGCTACGTAATCCGTTTTGACTCCGCCTTTTAGAATATCAAATCTTGACACTAGAGATTGCATCACCCACTTCGCTCCAAGCCTCTCTGACAATAAATTTTTACATTTGTTTAATCTCGGCTGCTTTTTTATATCCTAAGAGTGTCATCACTATTTTACTATTACATATACTTGCAACAGCAAAGAGAATACAATAAACTTCTTTTCTATATCAAAAATTATTTTTTAATCCTTCTTGTAAAGTATATTTTAATAATTACTGATGCACGCACGTTTTCTATTAGTTGGTAGGCCACAAAGTTTTTCTTATAAAATAGGTGGTAAGCACAACTAAAAAGGTTGGAAACCGCTGATCTATAGAATTGTCATTCTCGTTGGAACTAGGATTATTAAATTTTATCAAAAAATAACAAAATGGGGGACTTCGAAAAATAAACGTGATTTTTTTTTCAGGCACAAATCGGGCTCTAAAATGGATAACAGGAGATGGGGAAGAAAAAAAAAAAAAAAAAAAAAAAAGATCCTAGTCCCGACTAGAAAAACTAATGTGTAGAATAAAGTGTAAAAATTTTAGGGCAATCGGTCAGATAGAAAAGTTTTTGTTATCCCGGCCGATTGAAAAAACTTTGTTTCGAGAAAAACGCGTTTGAAGTTTCAAGAACAGATGCTCAACAACAACGAGACGCTAACAAATATTCATTATAACTTCATTAACATTTCGAATTTCGGTCTAAAACTTTTACAATGTACTCTCAATATATTTTACTTTCGAAATAAGTAAGGGGAAAAAAATCCCCCCCCCCCCCAAAAAAAAAATCGAATTTTTCCAACCCAAGTTACCAGACTACTACCATGTAGTTTGATTCTGATGTCTCTTCGTACAATATTGAAAAAAAAAAATTACGTTTTCAAGAAGTTCAATTTTTAAAAATCTAAATTAATGTGGCAGGTTGAAACTTCTGAACTAAAAAAGAAAATAGATTACAAATTGGTTTCTATGTTTAAAAAGTTACTTTCCATTTCAAAAGTTTCAAAACGTTTTACTCTATTTAAAGGAAATGACGTACAGTCTTTAAGAAGGATGAAATGTTACACAAATCTTTTGTATATAATTGCAAATAGTGTTGTATTTTCTTTTAAAGTTTTATTTTATTTGTTAACAGCTATAATACAGTTTAGGAAAAAGGTAGCAACATATAAATCAATTGAGAAATTTGTATCACATGCTTGGTTGACTTAATTGAGTTGAATTTCGGACTTTGCTTTGAAAGGAGCTGCGCTTGTGTCTGAATTATCTCTGTATCCAAAGTCGTTTGCACCGAAGCTTTTGTTGAAGTTTGTTAGCGAGTTTACTGCTGTTCTGAGAAGTTTTGTGAGAATTTTGAAGCAAAGAATAAATTGTAGTTTTATTTTTTAAAAACTGCGTCATCATTTCCTCTGTGAAAATTTTATTTTAGTATTAACAACACGAAGTGCAACGAACAGGTTTCACTGTTTCCCTCATTTCCAGAGACACAGAAAATCTCTCCAAAACTGACTGTTTTGTGGACTATAATAAATGATGGCAAAAGAATGCAGTGTTGTTTTTATTTTTTGTTAACACGTCGTGGACATTGTCCTGTAAATTGCATATAGTCTTGATAAGCATACAAGAGCAATATATCACTTTGCGAACGAGTGTCGATAAATATATAGGCAAATCGCTTGAGGGTCGACTAATTCCTGGAAGATACTATTCACAGTCAACCCCTCTCCCTCCTCACTTGTCTGCTGTGTTCTGTATCGAGATAACACATAGTAGAGGGGGAAGTAGTATTTGTTCCCTCACGAATACTATTATAGGTGCTAAAAAAAGTTTTGTGGAAGTTTGAATGCTTGTCGGAGCTTGCCGTTTGAACAAACTCTCACATTCAAACTCCCACGGGATAACCCTAATAACCTCTATACAAAACAACACTTGGGTATAGGGGTTAAGTGGTGTTTGACGGACTTTATAAAAAATTGTAAATATAGAAAAATAAAAAAATTTGTGTGGTGTTTCACAAAAACTATTCGCTTTGAAATATGAAATCAAAATGCAATCCCCGAAGAAGACCTAATTTTCCCCGATGGGGGAGCTACAGCTCCCCCAGTCACCCCCACTGGCATCACTTCTTAGCATTTGGGTGTAGGCAGCTAGTCATTGGATTACCATTTATGATAAATTGGTTGGGCGGCCCCAGCTAGCAAATCAACATTACTGATTAAATGATAATAATAATAATAATATGACTTGCTTTTAATATTTAAAATTAGATGCCAACACGTCATCTCTATCAGTAAAATATGCCGTAAACTGCTTTTCAAAATTTATTCATTAAAAATGAATTATGAATTTATGCACTCGCATCTAATTATCTTTGGTACAAATGTGCTGTAAGAGTTCAGTTTAAGAATTTTAACCGGAAATTGGAACTTTTAGTTGCTAAGTCAAATTGCACAAGATTTTGGGTTACTCATGGTTTGCTCCTTCGGGCATATCCATAAGTGGAATAAATTCAATTTCTGTCCCTATCCAGGAAGTACTGGATAAATTTTGTGTGGTTTTTAGTGAGGGGTTAGGAACTTACACTGGCCCAGAGGTAAAACTGCCTATAGACCTCAGGGTACCTACCACCTATTAGGTGTAAGGCTGAAAATGTTCTAATAGTGTTCAAGGCTAAAATTGAAATGACACTAAAGCAGCTTCTGGTTCTGGAATAGGGGGTTATTGAGCCTCATGGTAATCCCAGGTGGACTACTTCTATAGTTCCCGTGATTAATCCGTCGGATAAGGTGAGACTCTGTGGCGATTACAAAACTACACTTAATAAAGCCATGTCTGCTTTTCCTTATCCAACACCAGTAATTAATAATTTGCTATCTAATTTGAAAGGGGGTGGTTTTATGCAAAAATTGACCTTGCCCAGGCTTATTTACAGTTGCGTGTAGAGTCTGCGTAGGCTCAACCATTATAACCCATAAAGGCGCATTCAAAATAAATCGACTTCAATTTGGGGTAAATGACTTTGTCAGAGCTTAATGGAGGATTTGTTTGTTGGTTTAGAGGGTCTAGTACCGTATTTTGACGATGTTCTAGTGAGTGCAGAATCACGTGAGGAGATGGCATGTCGGTTATCTGAAGGTTTGAGTAAGCTTAAAAAGGCTGGGTTGTGAGCGAAAAAGGAAAAAATGCCTTTTTGGAGTAAGAGATGTCGAATTTCTTGGGTATCAAGATGATAAAGATAGAATACACTCATCGAGATCTAAGGTTGAAGCAGTTCAAGCTATACCAATACCTAATGATAAACAAAGGTTACGGGCATTCTTAGGGTTGATTAACTTTTAACATGGGTTCCTTGAGAATAAGGCTACAATTGCTGAGCCTTTACATAGGTTATTGGACAGTGGTGTTGAGTTTAAGCGGCCAAAAACTCACACGGATGCGTTTAATACTTTAAAATAATCAATTTCGTTTTTTAATGTGCTTGTACCTTTCGATGAATAGTTACCAATAATTATTAAATGCTATGCTTCTCCTTACGGAGTGGATGCTGTGTTAAGCCATCAATTTGAGGATGGGCGAGAAGCCCCAATTGCTTTCTCATCTAGGACGCTTACATCATCTGAGAGAAATTATGCTCAGATTGATAAGGAGGCACTAGCTATTGTTTCTGCTATGCAGAAATTTCATCATTTCCTGTATGGTCATACTTTCACAGTCGTTACTGATCGTCAACCTTTATTAGGATTATTTAGCCTTACGAAGGCTCCTCCAGAGATTGTTCTCCTTGTATGCTACGTTGATCTCTCATGTTAAATGCATATGATTTTTCTCTAATTCATATCCCGGGGAAGAAGATAGGAAATGCAGATTCGTTAAGCAGAATTCCAGAGGCGGTTATTGATTCTGGGGTTCCTCCCGGGTATGATCTTTTTACGGAAGATTTGGAAACTCCGCCCTTAAGTGCAAGGGAAATTGCTGGTTTTACAAGAAAGGATCCTATATATTGTCCAGGGTTTTGAATTTCGTGTTAAGAAGATGGCCCGAACATGAGCCTGGTCCAGATTTAGATACATATTTTTTTTTAAAGGAATGAGCTGTCGGCTCAAGTTGCAAGAGTTGCATCTGATAGATCCAGGAGTGGAGAGCATGAAAGCTTTTGCTAGGTGATATGTGTGGTGGCCACATATAGACCATGATATTCAAGTTCATGTGACAAGTTGTATGTTGTGCCAAGAAACTAGGCATGCACCACCACGAGCTCCGACACATCCGAGGGAGATTACTATCATTCCTTAGTCCAGACTGCATGTGGATTTCACCGGACCGTTTCAAGGACGAAAGTTCTTAATAGTGTTCGATTCCTATTCCAAGTACACTGAAGTAAGGGAGATGACCTCGATAACTGCAACCTCTACCATCGATGTTTTGAGGGACATGTTCGCTACTCATGAAATTCCCGATGTTGTGGTCTCTGACAATGGACCACTATTTCAGTCTAAGGAGTATGGAGATTTCCTAAGCGGCAATGGTATCCGTAGGGTCTTGATTGCTCCACGGCGACCTGCTGGTAATGGACAAACTGAAAGAGTTATCCAAACTACTAAAGACTCTCTAAGGCGTATTGTAAGGGGAACCTGGAGGAAACGTCTTGCTCAGTTTTTTTTTTGCACTTTCGACGGTCACTGGTTAGAGTCCGGCAGAGTTACTCATGGGTAGATGAATAAGGAGCTGTCTGGACAGGTTGCACCCAGTCTTCGCTAAAGAGCATAGAGAGAAGCAGGAGCGAGTATTTGAGAAAACTAGTGACCTACTTTTGCGTCAATTCAACGTTGAAGATCCTGTTATGATCCGGAACTTTTCTCAAGATGGTCCTGATTGGATTCCAGCTGTCATAACCCAATCAACGGGATCTTATCTTATCGGGCCGCAACTGCTTCTGGAGAAATAGTGCGTCATCATGTTGACCAGATGGTTAAACGTTCTCCACCTTCCTCTGGTCCTCAACCAGATGTGCCATCTCAGCTTTCTGAGCCAGTCGTGTCAACTACAGTCCGGAAAGAGCAGCTGGAGCTGCCTGGGGAGCAACCTCCGGCAGAGCCACACCATGACGTGCCAGATCCAGCACCGGACCCGACCTAAACGAGTGACATGGAAGCCAGATCGTTACAGAGACTTTGTGTCCCATTGACTGGGTGGAAAGGAGTGTTGTGATTCTAACTGTAACTGATACTAACATTCCATTCTATATATATAACAGTTACCTGATAGTTCTGCTGCTAGCTGCTGTGTACGTGTTTACCCTGTACAATGTCCTGTTATTAAATATATTCGTTTTCAGTTAACTCCTCAGTTTTATGTGTCCAAATACAGTAAAACATCACTACAGCTACCAATTTTCTAAAAATGGTAACTGTACAGCGACCATGGATCAATGTTAGAAATCATACCTTTCACGTAAAATTTATGATATATATTTTTTATCCTTTGCTTCATTTATGTGGAATGACACCAAAATGAAATTTATAACATTTTATAGACACAAATGTATTCTCTACAATGGTATAGATTACAAAAAAAAAAACTTATAAGAGACTGATTTTCAGATAAAAAGAGTTAAATTCACCGTTTTTTATATTTTGCTCGCTCTACCATCGTCAGATTTAATCGATTTGAGCAGTTTTTTTTCCCGAGTCTAATTATGTATTGCGCAACAGGGTTGCTATTTATCAGAGATTATTTTACTTACAGTAGACAATTCCATCTTCATTTGCGATTGTAATCTACGTTTAAGAACATTAGTAAAATAAATAATCAAATTTGACTTGTAAGTAGTAAATTTTAATTTGAAATTAATAATTTAGATGCAGCTAGGCTGTACTTGCTGTACCCCACGAGCCGCCACTGGAACCCAGTCTTAAATCCATCAGGTTTTACGCCAATTTAAAATATCTTTTAATTCTTCATTCAAATACACAATTAATTCACTCATAGCTTCGTCAAAAGCTTTATCAGCTTCCGACATCAATATAACTATTAAATTACTGATTTCATAACTCTAACCTACTATGATCACTTGAAACTTCCGTTTGAAAGATAGCTTTAGTTTTATATTTGTTTCTACTAGTAAACGTCTCTCAGAGGGTAGGGTATCTATATCAGTACGCGCGAGCCTAATTAAAGTGCCGCGGAGAACATTTGATTAGGGGATGATATTTCTTTCAAGGGGAGCTAAAAGGTGGTTGTTTATTCCAAATATATATATATATATATATTTGGAATAAACAACCACCTTTTAGCTCCCCTTGAAAGAAATATCATCCCCTATATATATATATATATATATATATATATATATATATATATATATATATATATATATATATTGGAATAAACAACCTCCTTTTAGCTCCCCTTGAAAGAAATATCATCCCCTAATCAAATGTTCTCCGCGGCACTTTAATTAGGCTCGCGCGTTTATATATATATATATATTAGTCAAAAAGTGCTGTTACACTCCTTGACTCTAAAAACAATCTTTTCATTAACCTATACCACAACCTTCGAAAGAAGTGTTTTTGACTTGTTTTTCAATCTTTAAAAAAAACACAAAAGAACCTATTTTAAAAATGTTTCAGTGATAGTTTTAATGTCTTTTTATGAAAAGCTTGTTATAAAAGGCTGCGATGTAAACTATCCGGGCACTTTTCCAGATAGATGCAATTAATGTCAATCTGTCTCAAAAGGTTACACAATCTGTCATTTGAACCTTCTTTTTTTATCGGTTGTGGGTTAAAAAAAAAAGATGTTAAAAGTTGTATTGGTAAAATGCTATCTGGAATGGTCATAAAAAGGTTATTAACATTTTGTTTTACGATGAAAGGAAGTGGCGTGAAGGCGATGATGCTTCCTTATTTAAAACTTATGGTTAATTTTGGTATAGATATAATGCAAGAAAATCTTTTCCAGTAATAAATTAGTGGTTGTTGATTATCAGGACTCAAAAAGGCCTTCTTAACCAAATGAATGTAGAGAGCAAGTGATACCTATACCAATGGAGTGGAGGAAAATCTCCGTGTGGAGGGATAGAAAAAAAATTTCTATGACGACTTATTCCTTTCTTCAAGTAAAATATACAAAATATATTTGTGTAAAATGTTCTAGCCATAAGTAAACGTTGGTTGCTTATAAGAGTTTAAAAAAGTTTCGTTGACCAAGTGAAAGTGGAGCGCTAGTCATATACAACACAGATGGAGATGCCATTGACAAGGGACTGAAATATATCAAGTATTTTTCGGACCTTAAGACCATCTGGATTTTGTTTGAAAATCATAGCCCCATCCAACATTTGTCAAATTGGTGCAGCGTAGGTGATAAGACTGGAACTACAATTTTAAACAAACTTAATCATATCTCGACCTTTTGTGAGGTGCACCTTCAGTGGATCTCATCACATGTAGGCATATGGGGAAATGAGAAGGGGCTGATGCCTTGACGAAGGAGGGTGCTGTAGGAACATTGCCACTCACTGCTTCTCTGACATACCTTCAACCGTTCTCTGTCATAAAACTTTCCGATAACCAGACTTGGCTTGGCCCCCCGGCACACTCTTGGTATCGCGCTGATCGTCCTGGAAGATCCATTGCTCTACATTGCGACAGACGTGTGCCTTGACGGTACTCTCCCGCTTTTTCAGTGATCATCTGAGAGGCTTTACATTCCAAGGCGGTATCTTATCTCAATTGTCCCAAATGTCAATCTAAGCAGGCCTCTCCAACATGCATCCTAGGGTGTCTGGAGTTGTCCCGTGATGACCTGCTTGATCTTCCCTCAACTGTTTACGATTTTTTCGCAAGTGAATAATCTCGTGGTTCTCGTCTAGCCGAGGCTAAATATGGAGATTAGGAACAACAACAAATGGAGAGGAGGAAACCTGTTAGAATTTACATTCGAGTCATAATAGTGCACCCAAAAATTCTAGGTTAAGCAAGAGAAAATCTTTCTTTTATTCGTGCTAAAAATAATTTTTCAGGGCAGAATTCACTAATTTTGAAATAAAAAAAATAAAAAAAACCTTAAAAGGAGAAAGTAAAATAAATTGAAAGAATGAATACTTCACATCGCAAAATGTTTGAAATCAAACAATCAAAATTATCAGTCGCTAAAGAATAAAAAAGTTTGGGAAACTCATTTTCAAGAACTTTTTGTTTTAATCGATCTCTTGAAACTAATTTCAGGACAAATGTTGTACTCAATTAAAAAATATCGATAGGGCAATGAGTTATTTCTTGAGATCCTGAAATTAGATGGAAAAACAAATTAAAATTCTTCAATGTAGATTAAGAGTACTTGTTTAAAAAAAAGAATAACCTCATTCTAAGAAAAAATTCTTATTCTAAGTTAATTGAGAGGGGAGAAAAAACAAACGCTTTACGTATCTAGATCCGTGTCTACATAAGCATTGGATGTAGTCTTAGTCATTTTCCGGGCTAATCCTTAACCTGTTCTTGACCAGCGAAGCCAGATGACATCATCCAACAAATTTCCAATTTTCTATTAATTTCTCTTGTTTAAAATTTTTACACAGCAAACTTGTTTTAAAAATCAACATTGGGAGAAAAATGTTCTGGTTGATTTGTAAAATATATAGTGATAAACTAACTTGCATCCAAATAGCTACGGAGCTGAAATCAGTGGCGTATTTAATAATTCGGTGAATGGACAATGCCCTTTGGGTCTTCATTAACTAACTAGTGGCCCATCGTCAGTGCCAGCTCCAGACAAAATTGAAAAAGAAATCAAATATCAACAAACTAAAAAAACAATATATATTGTATTTTAATGCTTAAAATAAAATAATATCTTTAAAATATATACTATCACTAAGTACAAATAGAGCTTTGTTTTTAACCTGATTCAGAGCAACAAAAGTAGTTTTTGTATTTAAAGCAGTTATCTGATGATAAATGACATGAATAAGTTGTTTTTATATTCTATATCTGAAAAGTATAGAATGTACCAAGTATAATAATTCAGTATTCTTAATATGGGCCTGTCCATATTGGAGATTTATACTGGTGCATATTAGTACAGATGAAAAAAGTTATAAAATTACTCAAATTATGAAAAAATAGCAAAAAAAATTTATTGAAATTGTATATTAACATTATATCACAAAGAAGAGTTAAATGTACTTAACTGAGGAGAAAATAAACTTCCCAACAAAAGATTAGGTAACCTAAACTGAACGTGATTTCATAAAATTGGAAATCGACAAAGTATAAGAATCATAATCATTAATAATCATACAGAATCTTTTTATAGTTCTTAGAAAGCTACAAATAGTGATAATCTCTGTCTAGATAGCACCTTAAATTACTGAAATATTGCTGCGATCCATATTTTTTGGTTTGGTTCATAATAGGAACACTACTCTTAAGATTCCAAGTCCACAATTCGGAGTGTCCATTGAGTTATTTTTTTTATGCTGCTAGCAACTATGGACAATTACAATAGGCCCCACGTTAGACGCCAAATAAAATATGTAGGGATTGTTTTTGAATTAGTATTGTTATTTATTTTCTTTAGAGGCAATGATGGCACAGTTTTTATTAGCTAAAAACTATTATTTATTCTCTTTTCAAAGGATCACTAAATTTCTCCGAACATCAGTCCGAACACCAAGCTTCAACACAAGCTTCAGTAAAAACAACTTCGAATACAGCGATAATTTAGACACTCAAATAAGTAAACAAAGCGATCAGTTTCTTTCAAATCGACATCCGAGGTAAAACCGATCGCCGATCTTAGCTGCGGTCTAATTTATAGGTGCCCGTGAGAACTTTCTCGAATATCTAGTTAACCGGTCGATTGACAGAGACGAAATATCTCGAAATTTCCCGATTGCTTTAGATGTTGCCACCTTTTTTTATCCTGTACTATCGCTGTTAACAAATATAATAAGATAAAATAAAATGTAACTTTAAAATAAATACGTCACTATTTACAATTATATACAGAAAATTTGTGTAACAGTAATATGGACCCGTTGCATCAACTTGATGCGCAATGGTTCGTGGAAATAACTGTAAGGTGAAAAAACAGCAAAGCCAATTCAAGACAACTGCACTCCGAAATTCCTTTTTCTCGACTATACATTTACTCTAAAAGTCATACATAATATGCAAGTTACAAAAAGAGATGATCACAGAGTATTCGTAATGCAAGTTTAGTGCATGGTCTTATGCCCTTGTGTTATATTAATCCCCACATTTCAACAGCTGCAGTTAACTCTCCGTTAAAAAAAGGTGCCATCTGGGTATCTTCACTGATCATATATACAGGGTGGTCATAAAGAAACTTTGCCGATATAAGGACCTCTAGCCATTATCCATTTCAAGATATTTAATCGATTAATTAAAATTTAATTATCTAATTAAAGTCTAATTTCACCAGTTATAATTCAATTTATTTAAAATTTTAAATTTAATGATAAACGATACACAATGATTTGGTACAGGGAACCTACTACAATTATAAATGCCTTAAATATTATTTTTTCATATAATTTTGTTTTGTTAGTATTTAAAAAGACCCTTTTTTATATACAAGGTGGTCATGAAGAAACTTTGCCGATGTATGGACCTCTAGCTTCCATTCAATTCAATATATACAGATGAGATTTCAGGTATAGTTTTATTCAGAGGTATGAGCTCGGGATTCTGTGAATGGCAACAAAAAGGCGCTCACGGTTACGGTTATAGTTACAGAAACTCAAATTTTTCGAATGACAACACCTACTTTTTCCTGTCTCAAAATTCTCAGCGAAAATTTCAAAGAGCGTTGGAATGGTACATATATCACAAAAAAACAGACACGCTATGCACGGGGGAAATTTGCATATGACAGAGGCCAAAGCTCACATGGATGCCATGACAGGCAATTTTATCGGTTTTCTACGCTGAATATCTGGAGAGCGGCATTGTGTGATTAGTGTCTTGCCTCTGTCATGTGCAAATTTCCTCCGTGTGCCCCGACCGTGTTTCTGTTGGCCGTTCGCAGAGCTGTGTTTGTGCGTGCATAATGCATCTGTTTTTTGCGATACTTGCACCGTTCCAACGTTCTTTAGGGATTTCGCATGTGCTGAGCATTTTGAGACGGGAAAAAAAGGCATTGCCATCGAAAATATCGAATTTCTGTAACTATAAATATAACCGTGAGCGCCATTTTGTTGCCATTCACAGAATCCCGTGCAGATACCTCTGAATAACTGTACCTGAAATCTCATCTCGATCTGTTGAACTGAACGGTAGCTAGAGGTTCATATATCAGCCAAGGTGCTTCATGACCTCCCTGTATTTTATACATTCAAAATATTTTTCATTTCTTGGTTATCTTCTAACTGTCAAAATCTCTAACAGTTAAAATGTGTTAGCAAACAAGTCTCCCTAAATTTACATTGCAAAAATAGTGTTTACTTTCATCAGACCAAATATACATTTTGATAAATTTTCTATTATTGTAAACATAATTTTAGATCTAACAAATATAATTCTTTTGAGTACTATCATTACTTTATCATGCCCGTTTGACTCTCGTTGTAATAGCTTTCAAATACTTGAGTTTAAAACATGAAACATAGAAATAAATTTATATTCAATGGAATTCATCTATACTGAGTGACCAAATTATTACGACCACCCCTTCAATGCAATATTGGACCATCGTTTGCCCTAATACTGCATGAATTCTTCTTGGAATGGATTCTATGAGATGTTGGTAGGTAGTATAAGTAATTTGAGACTATATCCGATGAACTGCACTTTCCGATTCCTTAAGATTTGATGGTACGGATCCATTTGTCTGATGCCCCGTTTGATCTCCTCCCACACATCCTTTCTCCATCATGCTCTTTGAACCATATAAGGACAATACCAGCTGTATGACAAGGAGCATTGTCCAGTTGGAAGTATCCATCTCCGGCATTGTATACCATTAACATAACAGAAGGTACTTGATCTGCGATAACATTTAAATACCCTTGGGCATTCAGACGATGTTTCACAGAAATTAAAGGATCTATACAATGCCAAGAAATCTCCCCCAAACCATAATATTTCCTTCACCTCCTTGAAGGTGACTATGAAGTTGGGGTTCATGCTTTCGTGCTGCTTTCTCCATATTCTGCATTGTGTAATTGAAGACTCTATTCATCGATCCACATTACCTGTCATCTACTGTCCAATCTTTGTACTCCTTTGCGAACTGGAGACGTCTGTTCTTGTTCAAGGTAGACAGTAGAGGCTTTCGAACAGGTCGTTGACTTCCGTATCCTATACGATGCTAAGTGCGGCGAACAGAACGTTCAGAGACGTTCGCAGTTGCTCCTTGATTAAGATTCCCCGCTATTTGACATACTGTTGCTCTTTTGTTGGACTCTGGCAAGTCTCCTTTCAGATCGAGCATTTAGTTGCCTGTGACGACCACAAGCCTGATGCTGAAATCCGGTTTCCTGCTTGGTAGTTCACTCTCTGTACATTAACCCCTTGGGTACAGATTTATTTGGGAAAATTCTTGCGTTTTGAACGTTTGGTTCAAAACAATAAAGAAACTTTAAAGGAACACAGCCAAACAAATTATATTTTTAAAGTATAGGTAAACCAACCGATGTTTGACTTAACCAATCATGGCTCTTGTGACATTAAAATCCATTCAATCAACCTAGTTTGAATGACGAAATAGGTTCGTCATTATTAACAAGCAAAACAAGTGCATGACGAATCTCAGCCGTCAAATGTACCCAAAGGGTTAATAATTGCTGTTCTCAAACACTTCACAAGTGCAGCCGATTTGCTGATACTGGTTCCGACGCTTCGAACGCCTACAATCATCCCGCATTCAAACTCAGTTAAACCATGTTTTTTGCTCATATATTCGGAAGCAACACAGTGCAATTGATAATTCATTGGTCGAAAATGGTTGAAAATGAATTATATATGGGCCTAGGGGCAGCGAAGCTACTTTAACTACTATCGACGCGTTGTGGTGCATGATTGATAGGGACTTGACTCAAGAGAAAACGAAATTAAATTTGGCCTCAAAAAGTTGAAAGATAAATTGTTGAGCTGACAACTGATGGTTCACTTGTCCTACATTCCTTTTTATAGCTATCTCGCCCTCTGTAACGCCCTCTCAATGCGCAAAACACTGTGAAAAAATGGATCATTTGTATAAAATGATTAGGTGGTCATAATAATGTGGCCACTCGGTGTATTTATAGTGCATAAATACAAGAAGTTGATGAAATTAGCATCGGTGCCTGCATGAAAATTTGCAGGGGATCGCACATAAATGGGTACAACCCGGCTTAAGTTTTTGTTTAAATTTTATTTTTCAAAAATGTTGATTACATATTCTAATAAAATGTAAGTTTTAATCCCCTTATTTTTAATTTTTAAAACCCTGAGGGTTGCAAGTGCATCCCTTCTGTTCCTTCTTGGCGGCACAGATGGAAATTTTAATCAAAACACAATTTTTCTTGAATTTATCCTATTCACTTAAAATTTAATTATGCCATCGCAAGTCAATCTTCAATAACGCTCATTTTTCATGATCACAACAATATAAGTTTTCATCCTGATGGAATACTACACTATTTACTATATCTTCTCATTTCAAGCTCTCATTCTCTCGATTTCCTTTACCGATCACAAAGGCAAGCATAAATCACTTCCGTTTTTCGATAGACATGAAAACTTTCGATATAAAGCAGTGACTTAGGAAACAGTAAAACGTGTAAGAGCTTGACGCGAAATGGAGTAAATATTGATAGAATTGGTGTAAGCAAATCTAGGTTCTTTCCAATTATTTATGAATTCGAATATCGATGATAAAAGCATGAAATCTTAAAACTTGACATTTTGAACAAATTTATGTTTTTATCGACCTATAAATTTCCCGTTTACTGAAATTATTGACATAAGGATTAAGTAAAAATTGTATTAAAATTGTACAATTGAAGCTGACATATTCTTTTGAAAAAGAAATTGGTTGTTTTCAGATTATCTGGCACCGTTAGCAACACGGTGGGCTATAATGCGCCGAAAAATTCGTCAGTTGACAAGCCAACATACATTTACAGACACCCGCAACCTCGCGGTCAAGAAGCTAGCACGCTAACCACTATACCGTTTGGTTGGCGTTGAAAAAGAAATATGATGTTTTAATTTTATATGTAATACTTGAATGTTTTACTATCGGAAAAATAAATATTACATTTTTAAGTGCAATAAAAAACTGTTTAGTTTAAGGGTATTGCCTTTAAAAGAAAAAAAAAGTTTTAAAAGAGTTACGATTCAACTAATTAAGGTAGAAAATGTATTAATATTATTACTTTTCAGAATTTGAACCCATAAAAACAAAGTTTTTAATATAAATCCTTTTTATACCTTGCCAATTTAAGAAATCTAAAGCTCAAATCAAGTTTTCATAGTGTTTGACCGCTACGGAGAAAATCACCGATTCCATGCCATTGACAAAAATGTTTTTGCACCCAAAACATGATGGAATTCATTGTCATAGACAACGAGTTTATCTGTCAAGTTTAATCTTGATGGGATGACGGCAAATATGCAAATCAGCCCTCCGAAGATTTTACCCGCCACACACATACACAAAAAATCGGATCAAGGATATAAAAGATTTAATAATTTAACCCATAAAAACAAAGTTTTTAATATAAATTTTTATATGCATTGCCAATTGTTATTTTCATTAACACAGCGCTGATTCTGTTGTTTCACACTTGTGCTTGGTGTTTGCATCTAATTTTAAATATTAAAATATTTCTATCAGCAAAATATGCGGCAAACTACGTTCCAAAATTTATTTATCAAAACTGAATGGGAATTAATGTATTCACGTTCAAATATCTATTCTGATTAAAACAAATTGGCAACAGGAAAGAGTTTCAACAATGATTGGTAAAAATTCTTTCACTCACAGCGTTACTATGCAACCTAATGTTGAATTGATTGAACTTCCATCCATAATAAATAAATGCATTTGCTTTCAATTATCTTTTTTTTAGTCTGATTAAAATAATTTTGGCAACAGGAAAGAGTTTCAACAATGATCGGTTGAGTGGGATTTATTTGTATTCCAAAACGCTTATAGAAACGTGAAGTGATCTATTAGTGACAGTGACAGCCCCCAAAACTTGATAGAATGCATTGTCATCGACATCGAATCTATCTGCTAAGTTTAAACCCAATCAGATGACAACAAGTAAGTTAATTAGGCTTCCTCAGATTTTCCCGGCAGCAACACTCACCCACACAAACAAAATCGAAATTAATCGATCGATTTAAAAGTAGTCAATATTCCTATTTGAAATTTGATTGGCATTTGTCTGCTTTCATAGAATGCCCCTATTCTAATTACATATATTATTAATATTGATTAAGAAAAGTTCACATAACGAATCAGAAAGCAGTAAAGGAGCCTCAACAAGAAGATGATCGACAAAAGGTGATAAAGCTTTGAATATAAAATTTTTGTAACATAAAATGCGTTTCTCTAGTAAAAAAAGTAAAAATATTGTTTGCTGTATCCCATTGGTAATTGTCTGTATAGAATTCACAAATAAAGTCAAATTCATGAATAAAGTCATAAAACACCAAAGAACTCATTCAATGGTTTAACTAATTATTTTTAGAAATATTTTCAATATCAATAAGACTTATCCTAAAGGTAATGATGGCTAAATTAACTTTCTTATGGATATGGAAATTCCATATTTACCTTTTTACTTCACTGCTCTTATTCCCTCGTGATATGTTGCGCGGTCGCATCGAAAAAGGATTTTAAAGTATCTATACCCTCCGTCTTTTTTATTCGATACCCAAAAGATTTAATCTGATTTTTGCAAGGAACGTCCTAATTCTATCGAGAAAAGAAAAAAAAAATCCGATTGAGCACGATCTATTTTACTTTACCCTGGATAATAGCATTCATTCAATTTCGTAATCATACTTTCCGTTGATAAAAGTTTTGCTCCTCAGATAAAAATGTTGAAAAGAATAAAAAAAAAAGTTGAATGAAGATGCTATTAATACACCATTTGACACGTTCCTTCTGCAAAAGATGAAGATTTCAAAAAGAAATTTATTACTTGAATGTAAGCTATGTAGGGAAATATTATAAAGCCGCATACTGTAAATAAAGAAAATAAATCTTTTCTGTCATATAAGTAATTTGTAATGTCATTATTAGAAAATGAAGTTAAAAATATTGCATCAAGAAAATTATTAAGTTCAATATTTTCTGCTGGATCGAGACGACCGAGAAACAAATGCGAATGAAGCATCAGAAGTTAATTTGCAATCATATGAGAGCTTTATATTATCTATACTTCAAATAAAGTGGGGTTTTGTCGTAATAGTAAGGGTAATTATATAGTAATGGTAATCATGCTTTTTTGGAGGTGTTATCTGGAGTGAGTTAGAGGACAACGAAGAATTCTTAATTAGTTCACTAATTGCATTCTGTTGCATTCTAACTGACACAACTCTATTAATATTTATTCCTTTATGTCTGTTATGTATATATTTGCCCCCTCCAAGTTCTGAAGTCGAACTCATGACCGGAGGGATAATATTCTCCTAGCAGGTGAAATAACTCGGGTATTTTCCCCGGAGTGTTAGCACTCTGAAAACACTCTGAATATCTGTAGTTGTTACGTATAGTTTTGCATAGACAAAAGAGCTCTCTGACTTTAGTTCTTCATGTTTTCTCCCATTTCATTTGCAGTGAGGGGCTGCACATTTAAAAATACATGATTTTCTACATTTATTACAAGAATCCTTGTCATTGAATTACTTGTTTTGTGTCCCCAAAACTTGATAAAATGCATTGTTATTCGACAACGAGTCTATTTGACGAGTTTTCTGCTGGATTGGATGACAGAAAGTGGGTCAATTAGCAATAGAAACATGAGCAAAAGTGGCCTTTTGTGGAAACCCGCCAAATGATAAAATGCATTGTCATTGATAACGAGTCTATCCGTCAAATTTCAACTCGACTGGAGGACAGCAAGGGAGTTAATTAGTCCTTCGTAGCGATTTAAGATGCTTGTAAAAGGTGCCTTTTAGTGACAGCCACCAAAATTTGATCGAATGCATTGTTATAGATATATTGTCAGCTTATAGTGAAAATGTTTCTAACTCTGTCAAAGTTTTTAGGAGAGCAATAAAACCTTCTAAAATTGCCCTTCAACATAAACTTTGCGCTTTTCACTCATGTACCACATATTTATTTCAGTGATCAAGTTGAAGGTTTTATTTACCGATGGGCTTTTTTCATTGTTTCAAAATTAACAAAAAGTGGTTTGAGACCAAAAGTGAAGTTAGGACTTTCTTACTCTAAGCCGACAATATGTCTTAGAACAAAAATATAAAAAAGGTAGAATACATAAGAAAAATGTTTTTTTTTTTTTTTTTTTTTTTTTTTTTTAATTTTCGAATTAGACTTACAATATTTTCACACTTAACAAGTGTTAAAAAACGAACATATCTGCCCATAAGAATTATTCATTTGATGACATTTAATTGATTAATTAAAATTTAATTGCCTAATTACATTCTAATTACACCAGTCATAACTCAATTTATTTAAAATTTAATGATAAATGATACACAATGATTTGGCACAGGGAATCTTATAGAATTATAAATACCTTAATTTTTTTTATGTATAATTTTTTTGAAAGTATTTAAAATGACCTTTTTTATACATATATAAACGTCAAATTTCAAAATTAAGTCTATTGCACGTATGAGTTAGATCCTAGTAGGTTTTCTGTTCTATAGCATACACATATTCTGTTTTGTAGCATATAGGTTTTCTGTAGCATACACTTTAAATTACGAAAGAAAAGTTTTAATTGGTTGATTCAAACTAAGTTATCTCTGGAATCTTCGGGAATGTACCTTCCGCACCCGCGTCGTTTGAATACTCCCATTTAACCATATGCACAAAACCTGTTTGTGCGGAGGAAAAGCTCGCACAAAATTTTGACAGGTGCGTCAATATTCGCTCCGTGTGAAAGAGCCCTAATCTTGCGTGCTATCTAGGGTTAAGGCGTAATATAATATAAGTTCTTACATAAGACAAACAGTATTTTAAAATAGCTTCAAATAAGGTTACTTTTCCAATTTTCTACTTCAAGTTTAAAATATATTTCCAATGTGTGTGCGGGAAAAAGTGGGATGAAACCCGAGTATCTTGATTTTAGCGTCCTTAACGTTGTCTCTAGCAGAATAACATTTCACAAGTAAAAGAGGTGTGGCATTGGTGTGACCTGAGAGGATCAAAGTTGTGAACCTGTACCTCCTTGACCTTTGAAAATGAAAAATATAATTGAAAAAAGTAACAAAATGCACAATAAAAAATAAGCATAAAAGTTTTTTTAAATTGTTCATTTAAGCAGAAAATTAATATATCACTTTTAATTGATTATTTCATTAGGAAATCCTATTAATATTTTTGAAAAATAAAGGTTTGAGCAAAGACTTTAGCTGCCTTGCCTACTCCTATTCTCCTTCAAATATATCTGGCAGTGCCCATGAGTAGCGGTCATATTGTTGTGTAGTTGGTTTTAAATTTACCAAGTCTGAATACTAGAGTTTTTTTCACGATGTCAACCCGGTAATGTTCTTTCGCTTTTAAGCTATCCAGGAAAGCTGCCTCTGAATATGCAAGTGTATATTATCACCCAAGAAACAATTAGATGTTGTTAAAAAACCCGCCAAGTTTAATGGTCAGACAGAAAAAGTTACGGTCGCGTTTAATTTCTCTGGGGCAGGGGCGTACTGGCGATAGGGTTGCCCGGTGTATTCACCGGGCCGGTCAATGTCTGTAAAAAATGGGCCGGTTGGGTACGGAAGTTTATTATTATTAATTTTTTGAAGTTTAATGAGTTGTCTTCCTTAACGTTTTTTTTAAAAACCTCAATGCATTCAAATACCAATGACGACTTTCCCCTCGACATGAGGCCTTTCACTTA
This sequence comes from Linyphia triangularis, assembly GCA_963978545.1. Lineage (NCBI taxonomy): Eukaryota > Metazoa > Arthropoda > Arachnida > Araneae > Linyphiidae > Linyphia > Linyphia triangularis. The sequence goes on from OZ021721.1 coordinate 87,784,139, forward strand.
GTAGGAGTGACAAGACATTCTAAGAAAAGTATATATTCAACTTATTTTATAAGGTTAAATGTATCATTTCAAATGTAATTTTCTATTAAACCTACTAGTTAAATTCCTGGATGTTCTTTATTTTATGACTTAGATTTCTTTCTTTTAGTTTTTGCCACGGTTTATGGAAACCAAGTTCACACAAAAGAGTTATTTATAGTGGAGACAGAGAAAATTTGGTTTAATTAAACTAATTATTAAAAAAAATTCAATTATTAAAATTTATCAATAAAATTAATTATTGAAAATATTTATTAAATGTGCATATTTAAATAGGAAAATAAGGTAAAATAAGGAAAGTAAGGTTAAAACTAATTATTTAATTATTGAAATTATTTTATTAAAAATTATTAAAACTTTATTAATGATTTTATTGAAAATTTGGGCCGGCATAAATCGAAAATCACCGGGCCAATTTTATGTCCCAGTACGCCCCTGCTCTGGGGTAGTTATAAATAATGAACAAAAATGGGAAAACCAATTTGGAGGAATCACCATAGGCAATTTGTACTTGGCAGGTTAGAGTTTTTATAGAATTAATCTCAATTCAGTCCAATAGCTACAAAGTAGCTCAAACATTTGAAATGAGATTATTTCGAAATAACTGTACCCTGCCTAGTTCTGTCTTATCCCATAGAGAAGTTCCTATCAATAATTACGATTTAGTTCATCTTATACAAGTACCCCACTGAAATTAATTCGGCGTCAAACATTAGATTTCATAACTTTTTTTGGCTGACTATTTTCTTGGCGTTTTTGTAAAACGTTTAGTATAATTGTTTTTTGGGATAGTTATTTTCTAAAACTATTGTTTTCAGTTTAGAATATTATGCGTTTACTTAAGATTTCATAACCTCTGAACTCGGGGTCTTGTCCCATATTCTAGGACTGAAGTTTGAATTTTGGTTTTTTAAGATAACCATAACATATGAGACATAATTCTAACTCGTATGTCTCACATGTTAAAATGTGCGTTTGTAGATACTCATAAAAATGAACTTCAAAATAGAGCTATTATTTTTTAACTGATGTATTTTTTGTTTTTTATCAAGTTAATCTAATTTTATCTTTATAGACCTCTAGAATACCTCTTTTTTATGATTACATATTTTTTATTACTTGTGCTACAAAAGCAAACGTATAAAAACGTACGTACTTTAAAATTGTTATGAACTGTAATAAATATGACATAAAATTTCAGACTATTATTTCATGTGGTTTAAGTAAAAGTGTAAGTACGTATGAACAAAGTAAATAAGAGTAAATTTTGGCATAAGCTCAGAGGCTCAAAACTTGCTTGCAGTGTTTGTTTTTAAAGTAAAAGAAAAACAATGTTTAAATATGCATATATGATACACGAAAATGTTCAGTAAAACTCTCAGAACAAATTAAAAAATAAGCTAAAAATATTAATTTTTTCATTTTTTTGAGTTCATGGTCACCTTTAATTTTTTTTTTAGATATATATATAAACATATATTTTTTGCAGAATCTAATCGATTGTGGAGAGTGTCTTTTCTGGGCCTACGAAAGTTGCAGAGGATAATTTATGAGAATATTATAAATAATATTAATCAATTTTCATGTTAAATAAAAATTTCTGCTACTTTTCTACTGAAAATCTAGTTAAAAAATTTCTCATAAGGTCAACATGTGTACCTGGTCTTAACCAACTAGTGTAGTAAGACTGAGTAATTTGACTTATCTAAGTCAAAGAAAGGTTGGACTTATTTAAGAAAAAATTCATCTAAAAAAGTAGTTAAATTACTGACATTTTAAGAAGCACATATTGTGCTCAGTTAAACATTGAATATTTTTTTCAATCTGACTATTTTTTGGTCTAATAGTGCGGATTCAGCATGTTAAGTGTTAGCTACAATGTTTTGCTCCATTTTCTCCTGCCTAAGTTTTGGTAGAGGTATGTTGATTCTATTTATAGTTACCTACTATTTTACAACCCAAACTCATTTTCAAAATAAACTAAAATGGTTTTCAAGTAATGTAACCACTTCAGGGAGTAAATGATAGCTACTATTCAATAATAGAAGCTATTTCAAGAAAGAAATTGAAAAAAAGATATAAAAAATTGAAAATATTGGTAATATTTTAGTTTCTTTGAAAATAATTACACAAATATATGAATTGCCTATAAAATTGGATTTTTTTGTAGAAAAAACTAAAAAATAATTTTTTTTTTGTTAGAAGCAAATGGGGTTTTATATGACAACAGAAGGAGGAATGCTTGATTTTTTTACTTCCAGATTTTAAGGAAAAAGTAAGAAAACAATGAATATTTTATACTAAGAAATGAAAATATATGACAACCATCATTCAACGTCCAAAATATGTGCCAAAAAGTACATAAACTTTTCCCCCAATGATTTAACAATTACCAAGTCCAAATTTGATAATTTTGTGGGTTTGTTTAATTTTTGTCGTCACTGCTGCACGTGAGCTATATTGTTCCGGAACATCCTGCGAGCTGAATGTGGTTAAGATGTGAATGTGTTTCACGAAATAAACTACCCCACTTTTTCATCTCGCATGGGAGAAATCCCGGAAAACTTCTTCCAGGCAGCCCAACGTGGGACTGACTCTTGCAATCTTAGACGAGTCTACTGGTTTCGAAAACCGACTAGAGAGAGTAAAACAGAGGCTCGATCACGGTATCTCTTGCATGCTAGGCGAGCAATTTACCTCTCTGACATGAATTCGGCAGATATGCAAGGAAGCTTTGTAAATTGTTCAGATTGTCCATAGGCATTGGTCGGATTATTTGCAAGGTGCAGGATTGCATACAATAGGGGCGCGATAAGGCTAATATTTTTATTCAAAGCTTGATTTTTCAAAAGGAATCCTTAGATTTTTTACTGAAAAGTTATTAATAGCTGTGATCAAATCAGCAATTTCAAATCTATATCATACTTTCTTTTTTATATGAATTTTATGACTTTTCTCATTTTAATATTTTTAAACGTCAAAAGAGAGGGATGCCTTTTTGATCTTCTCTGGTGGTGTCCATAAATTTTTTCATCTCTTCATAAAAGCTTCTCCTACTTTAAAGTGTAATTTATATTATACCAACCCATAATCCTATCTAACTTAATCTTATTATTTAATTATATCTTAACTTACAAATCCTTCACATTCCCTTCTTTAATGAACTTAAACCCTCTCTGCTTAAGTAGTTGTAACTGTCTCTCCATTCATTTCTTTATTAAAATAAGCACAGAATAAATACCCAGTTTTGTTCTTTTAACCAAGACAAAATACGAAATTGAAAAAATTGACGAGTAAAGTGATGAAAGCTTAAACTCTTCAGCGAAGATTAATAAGATGCACAAAAATTCAATTCTTCGCTTTTCTTCTTGAACATAAATTTTTTAAAATAAATTTGTAAGTGTGTGAAGTAAGACAGGGGCTTATCGATCTGTTTATAAGGCACTCCATTCGAAAGAATCTATAAGCGAAATCAATTGTCTGGCATAAAATGCCTACACGCTTAAGCTGATTAATTCTATGAAAAAGCTGCTAATTCTTTAAGATTTTCAGTACAGTTTATTCCGAAAACTCATTTTGATTATGATATTATAAATTTGTTCAGAATCTGTTAACGATATTTGAGGAATTCTAATGACATTAGTTAAAAATGACAATAGAATCGAAATTTAATATTGAGTTTTGAGGTATTAAATAAATAAATAAATAAATAAATAAATAAATAAATAAATAAATAAATAAATAAATAAATAAATAAATAAATAAATAAATAAATAAATAAATAAATAAATAAATAAATAAATAAATAAATAAAAATAAATAAATAAATAAATAAATAAATAAAAAAAAGATGATCAAGATGAAATGACTATGAAACATATGTTTCTTAAACCCGTCTTATTTTTGAATGTGTACTAAAATACTAGACCAAAACATTTCTCATACGACCACATGTCCAATATGAGCAGCAGAAAAGCTGGCCATTGTTCTGTGACTACTCTATACTTTTGTTCTATTTCTAAACATAGTTTCCGGTCTTTTTTACGCCTTTCTTTACGAAATTGGAGATGCGGGCTTTTTTCATTGCTGCAAAACTACCATAAATATTTTACATTTGTAGAAGGTAAACTTTCAGTTTCTATATTGGTTTGAGCACTTTTCAAACTTTGAAAATAAATCTCACCGGATCGAACGTAAAACTCCGCTTATTGAGTTTATTTTTTGAAAGCTTTAACGGAAATTGACCTGAATAGTCAGACATTTACTATGCTTGTGCTTGAATATTTTTTGCCGGTAGGTTGTTAGGGGAAAAAGCTATCAGATAATGCAGCTGAAAGCTATCAAATGATGCAGCTGAAAATTTTGTGTTACTAGAAGAAAGATGAAACTAGATTTGGATAAAAATCTATGTGTCTCTATACTAAAGTGACTAATAGTTAAATTAATTTATGTGACTGAAAAAATTGTTTTAAAGGTAATAAACCCATTTAAATTTCAAATAATTTAGTTTTGTGCATCATTTATTTTCTTCTAACAATTCGAATAAGCCAGGTTCAAAAGTTCCAGGTAATAAGTTCCAGTAAGTCAGAAAAAGAAATCGCCATCAATATTCATTAAATAAGTATAAAATTGCTTTTTTTAATAACTGTTTGACAAAGTTAACAAATAAAATATATGGTAAATTATGAAAGTATTTCAGTTTATATTTTGACCAAAATAATTATTTATAACAACCAAAATTTCATAAAAATCAACTATCCTTTCCGACAAATTTTTCTACAGCATTCAGGAGAGAATACTTTACGAGAGGATTTTTTAAAGGACATTTAACTGTTGCTATGCATTGGTGTTTCTTATGAGAGAAGATTTGGACTTACCTGACAATCTTCTATACTTATGATCATGTTTACGTATTTACGAAAGAAAATCTGATCACCTGAAGGTTGTGGGGTTAGCGTTCTGTCCTTGCGTGCCAAAGGTGCCTGGTTCGAATCCTGGGTTATGCATGGATGCTCGTTGCGGTTTGGAATCCACGTTAGACTGTAGGTCCGTGCCTGTTTTGCCGTCCTAGAACAAAAAAATAAGTCGTTGAGCTTACAAACCAACGAAAGAAGATTTTGTTAGTGCCGCTAATGAGAACTAAACACTGGTTAACAGCGCGGATTGCATTTGTTCAGTGACGGATCAAAAGAAGAGTACCTTCGATTATTAGACTTATGAATCGAGAGATTTAACATGGTCGTAATTCATAAAGATTTATTGGAATTGGGTTGCGCTGAATGATATCCGAAAAAGTTACCAAGTTGCAGAATATCTAGAAATATTGAATTTTTTTGAATAACTATTTATCCCTCATTATTAGTAATATTCGTAATTCGTAATACAACTTTGTAATCGCTTCGTTATCTACACTAAACCAATAAAGCGTCTTTTTTAGCTCTTCATAAAGGAACTAAGTCATGGGAGAACGTGTAACAAAGCTGATTGCCCTAATCAACTTTATAACTTGTTTTAAAGTTTAAATTATTACATTTTCATGTCACTTTCTTCTTATGTTGCCGACATAAAATGTATACTAGAATAAAATAACACTTAATTAAGGTAATAGAATTGAGGAGGTTATAAAACAACTTCATGTTTTAGTACTTAACCAGTCGCGTTAAAATTATATAGCATATCCATCTAAAATATAAGAATAATCAATACAAAGCTGTGTAGCATGCCTGTTATAGTAACTTATTTATGTAAGTGACTATATTATTAAAATTAACCTCTATTTTAGATTAAAATACATAAACATTTATTTTAAGTTTTATTTTTTAAAATGAAAATTTTGTTTTTAGGTTTTAGTTCTGTACGCCTAAAAATCACAAAAAGGAAACTATAGTTAATAAACTGACATAGCGAATGTCACAGTTACAAAAAGAAATATCAGAATACTTCTAATAGGTGACCCAGACGATGTTCACGCACGCACAAACACACACATTGCTTTTAATATCAAAATATTGTAAAATGTATTAATTTTGTATTTAATTTTACTAATAAGATAATGAAAAAAGTTTTTGAACTCGAAAATAAGTAAATTAAATAACACAAATAAGTCTCCATTCTACTTCATGGACCCATAAAAGAAACTCAAAATCATCTCAAAATTAATTTTGAAAAGCTAATAATCAAAATATTGACTTTATTTGTAAATTAGCTTCTATTATTGATGTTATATCTGATAACACTTCATGTTTTGAATAAAGTTTTGGCAAATATTAACTTGAGGAAAATATGACATTAGTAGTATACAACAAGAAAATAATTAAAATCTCTCTCAATAAAACAAAATTCCCTCAGATTAATAACATAGAAAATTAAATTAATTATATTCTGATTTCAATATTGAAAATATAATTATGTGATACATGGTCTAGAACTCATAAGTTTACTTTAATTCGTCATGAGAGTTTTTGAAATAAGATTATTCTATATTAAATTTATGATAAACATAAAAATGCGTACCTTCTATATAGAATTAAACTTAATTTGTTGAGTCGAAATATACAAGTTGAAAAAGTCAATAATTTCTATAATTTCTTACAGTTAATCACACTTAAATTTTTAAGGAGAATATTAATTAGTGACTACGTATTTGTACTAATTTTTTCAAATCTGACAAAGTGCTGAATAGTTTCTTCCTCTTTTTTTAGTGTAATTCTCAACGGAAAAAAGCTCTTATCATCCAATTTAATTTCGTTAAAAAAAGTACGCTTATCTTAAAAAGGCATGATTAAATTTAATTATGTAATAATTAAATGAATATTGCAGCTACTCTTAATAAAATATATAAATATAAAACACCTCATCTTAGTAAAATTAAATAGATTATTAATAAGATATTTGAAAGCGAAACTCTTATTTGGTATTTATTTATTATTTTTATAAAGTAGCTACTCTAAATTTCCTAATCCGTGGATTCTCTTCTAGTTACCATACCAACTGTTATTTTGATCTTAAAATTCAAAAACCATTCACAGAACGATGAACAAATTGATGAATACTAATTTGTAATTTGGAAGTTTCCTCCTTAATGAATGGTGGTTCAAAAGTCCTTTAATATAAATTGAGTCATTTTATTATATACAGGCTGAATATAATTAAAGTTCAATTTTCAATAAGCTATAGAAAAAGAACCATTTGTCAGAATGACCTGAAATTTGACTTGATTATACTCGAAGAAGGTGGAAACGGTATGGTATAAGGAAAAAAAAAACAAAAAAACTCTATTTCGAACTATTTTTTGTCTTATGCAGTACCATTTTCTCTTTTTTTCGCATATATTCATGTCAAATTTCGGTTCATTCAGATGAGTAGATTTTTTTACAGCTTTTCGAAAGTCTAACTTTAATTATAATTAGCCTGAATATAAGGTAGGCAAAATAACTGAGTGTGCCAATGTTTGTTTCATTTTGTGACAAGTTATTAATGCTATATAGACCGCATGTCCAATTTCAATTTATTTGCAATGGTATTTTTTTTTATAGAATTAATCTAGTACTGAAAATGGAATTTAATGAATTACTCTCTGATTGGGATAATTTGGTATTAGACTTTGAAATTTCTCATGTTTTACTCACATCACAGGGTAAATTTTACAAACGTATATACGTAGAAAAAAAAAAAAAAAAAAAGTACGTCTAAAGGCAGAAACGTAAAGAGATTTCAGTTAAATATACTTATAAATACACATTTCGCTACTGAAATGAAAAAGTGGGTAAACATTATTAAAATATTTGAAAGCATATTTTACGTTCAACAATTGAATACAAGCAAAATTGTATTTGTACAAAATTAGCTTAATTTTTTAAGTTATTAATTGATCTAGATAAGCTTTGTTTTGTAAAAAGTGATTTTAATCTTTTCTTGTATACTGTTAAAGCTACATTTTCCTCCAGTCAACACATACCAACATGTTACTTCAAAACATGAAATTATACCAGATGTAACATTAGTAATAGAAGCTTATTTTCAAATAAAGTCAAGTTTTTGATTATTAGTATTTCCAAATTAATTTCGTGATCATTTGGTTTTTGTTTTGTGGGTACACTAAACAGAAAGAATTCTTGCAATTTTTATTGCATTTTCATATTTTCCAATTTAAAAAATTTCATTTTTTATTATCTTATTATAAAAACTAAATAAAATTAATATATTTTACAATATTTTGATATTTTAAAGCAATAGTTTCATACATACTAATTTTATAATAAAATATCATATTATTGAGATGGTTAAAGTAGAACGATTATTATCAAATTGTAGTAATATTTACAAGGCACTTTTAAAGTAGAAATTTTAATAAAATTATATTAAGCATTTTATAAGAACTTCTTGGAATTAAAATACATGAAAGCGTTCTAACATTTAAATAAAAAGAAAAAGTTGACATTTTTAAGTTTCCGTTCATTAAATTATGTATTCTTAAAGTGCCTTTAGCTTATCACACTTTTATTTGAGATAAATAACTAATAAATAACAAGATATCTGAAATTTAAACTGATAAGTTATCAAAAACTTGCTCAAATAAATGCCAATATTTTAAAAAAATAGAGTGACTTAAAGTGAAATGATGCTAACTTCACTTTAAATCTCAAAAACAAGAAGAGAAAATCCGCCAATTAGTAAAAGTTGCAACTTGAACACTAAAATATATTGCGATAAAAGAGTGATTTTCAAAAGCGCTAAGCTCATGGGGAATTAGCACTTTAACAGGTGTTTTTGTTCTCTTGAAATCCTTGACAAATTGGCAGTTAGCATAGGCGCCAACTTTTTACTTTTATCACGGAGGCGAGTAGATAAACTCGACGTTGAAGGGGGGAAGGGGGGTTGGCCCAAGATTTCTGGAGTAATCTTATCATTACAAAATTCCTTATTCCAATATCATAGAATACTTTTAAATATATATTTTAATGAATTAGCACAAAAGAGTTGCTGCACTTACTTGATTCCCATTTGGGGGAGAAGGGTGGATTGTGTCATTGTGGATTGTGGATTGTGTCATTACTAAATATCCTTTTTGGTTGGTTTGTACGCTCAACAACCTCTTTTTGTGCTCAATAACGTCCATTCAGACTGGGACCTACAGCTTAACGTGGATTCCGAACCACAATAAACATCCATGCCTAGCACAGGATTCGAACCTGGCACCTTTGGTATGCAAGGCAACCAAGGCACACAGCCGTCAGGAAAATACCCTTTTTACGCAATATTTATATTGGAAAAACACATTTTTACAAAGATTTGGAGCGGGTGCGAAGTGATACCTTTGCCCCCACTGTTGGGGGAGCAGGGGGGCAATCGCCACCTTTGCCTCCGTGTAGTTGATGCCTATGATAGTTATCACTTTTTCCATAGCTGACGATGTATATTTTCAGCTGAGGGAAAAATGACGATATACATTTTCGAATGTATTTAATGTATGGAATTTAACTTTAATTTAATTAATATAATTTACGGATGCAAAAAGATGACCTTGAGGTGCCACCTATATAACCATGCTAATCTGGAAAATTAATGGTTCTGTGTTTTTAACTTCTTAAGTTAAGAAAATTTATACTTTAAATATTGTATTATTAATGATTATACAATTTAGTCAATATGGGTATTATATATACTTGATCATTAATTTTTTTAATATTATTTTAAAGGAAATATTTGAACAATCAATAAAAATGAATCTAGCAAAATTTATATTGACAATTTATTCAATAATTTTAAAATGTTTGTCACCATACTTACGATACGAACCTACTGCCTAAATTTGGCAGACAATTTCTTGACAGATATTCAATTTCTCAGGGTTTCCTTTTAACTTATCGTCTGAGGTGGTGATAGGTCAAAATTTCTAAACTCCAAATAACTTGTTTTAAATTTTCTGAACTATGATTTATTAACGTCACATTTGAGTTCGTTGATAAATTGAAGGGCTAAGTGGGTGAAGGGACAATTTTTAAAAATCTGTTTTCACAATGATTGAGGGGTTGCGTTTTCGGCTAACTTCTGACACCCTGGATCGTTCAACTGCTTAGCAACCCATATTTTGATTAATGAAAATGACACGTTACACATAAAATAATACAAAAGTTGACACTTTAAGATAGAATATTTCAAAAACTAATTTCTGTTACATACCTCCTTCATCGACTTATCCTTCAATTTCAAATATAAAATTATAGATTTCTAATGTGATTTTTTATTTTTTATGTTATACTGTTACACACTGGTTCTAAATAACAGATCGTGGGCCACTGGTAACTAGGTCAATGCGATCTTCGAAATGGTACGATGAAAATAGTAGTTTTATGGGAAATCTATCTATTATGAACAAGTTATGGAACTATGAGGATTAGTCTTCTACTGAGTAGTATCCGAAATGCGAAAAATGCTTTAGTTTATTTTCTTTCTTACATTGTGTGTGATACAATATTAACTAATAAAATGGTATTATTTATTGGAATTGGAACATCTATGAGTTGATTAAAATTAAACTGATGGTACTCAGAGGCTCGTAACTCTGGTTCTACTGGTCCGAATGAAACTTGAAATATATGCTGTGTAGATCATGCGGTCGGGGTTTTCGACAGAAAAAAAAATAGTTTACGGTTACGGTTACAGTTACAGAAATTCGAAATTTTTGAATGGCAACACCTACTTTTACCTGTCGCAAAATGCTCAGCGCATGCAAAAACTTAATAGCGTTGGAATGGTACTTGTATCGCAAAAAACGGACGCGTTATGCAGGCCAAAAAAACCCCAGCTTTGCGAAATGCCAACAAAAACACGATCAGGACCTACGGTGTAAATTTGCATTTGACAGAGGCCAAAGTTCACATGGGTGCCATCACGAGCAATTTTATCGGCTTTCTACACTGAATATCTGAAGAACGGCCTCCGTGTGCCCCTATCATGTTTTTGTTGCCATTCGCAAAGCTGTTTCTTTTGTGCGTGCATAACGCGTCCGTTTTTTGTGATACACGAACCGTTCCAATGCTCTTTAGGGTTCTTGAATGCGCTGAGCATTTTGCGACAGTAGGCGCTGCCATTTGAAAATTTCGAGTTTCTGTAACTATTACCGCAACCGTAAACTATTTTTTTCTGTCGAAAACCTCGACCGCATGGTCTACACAGCATATATTTCCAGTTTCATTCGGATCCGCTCAGTAGAACCAGAGTTACGAGCCTCTGAGTAACATCAGTTTAATTTTAACCACCCTTTATAACTTATTGGCACATAATATATTGACTTATTGGCACATAATATTGAAAAATAGGTGGCACAAATATACTGGCCAATCCCGATGTGGACCGTTGTAAGACTGGCCGTTGCTACGGATCTTGACCAATCTCGCCCAGTGCTGGGTAAAGTATACTGTAATTTTTGAAATTTTGACGCAGAGTTTTAAAGTGAAATATATTTATATAATAAAGGAGGGAGGGGTAAAAAATATGTTTTGTGATTGTTTTGACCAGTTTAATTTTTAAGAAATTGTGTATTTTGGAACGATGTTCGAGTTTCGGCATGAATTGGCCAATCTTCCTAGAACCACTGTTTCCAACATTGGTCTATACCTCTGTGCTTTTGGTATTTTTTCTAAATATTTCACAAAGACTTTTGTACCCTCGAACATTTTTATTGATTTGAGATGGACTATAATTTGATAAAGTGACAAGTTAATCTCCTTTAACCCTTTATTTACTGACGGTACTTATAAGTCCTGTAAGTTTTCTTGTTGTACTGTATTAATTTAAACGGTTTGAGACCCTTTTGGACTTTGAAATCCACTTCTGCGAAGTTCGTTCTTCAATTGTTGGATGGCAGCACAAGCTTATTTCTCTAAGGAAGCTTGTTAGAGACGAGTATATAAGATTATGTAAGGCCAAGATACATAGAAGAATGAATATCATCCATGTGTTTGCATATAAAGATAAATAAGCTTGTGCTGCCATCCAACAATTAAAGAATGAACTTCATAAAAGTGGATTTCAATGTTCCAATGGTCTTTAAAACATTTAAATTAATACAGTATCATAAAAAACCTGACGTCAGTAAATAAAGTAATAGCCATATTCTTTTCTGTTTTAAAATGTGATCTAAATTACTTATTTCTATTAATATTTTTCCACAATAAAGATTATTAAGGAAATGCAAAGATTATCAAATTTAATTCATATATATAGGTTTGATAAATGTTAAAAATTTGATTGCATCATGAAAGAGAGGAATTTCCAAACTAAAACTTTGACAACTTATTATGTTTTAAAGAACAGTTTCTTATTAATACTGTGGAATTAGGAACTTATCAGTAAGCATAAGTATGTTTGCAAATCATCACTTATAAGTAAGAAACCAATATAAAAGTAAAAATAAATGTGAGAAAATTTACAGCCGTCATTATTGTGAAAGCAATAAATCTTAGTGCGCATTATTGTTGGATTTACGTAAATTTTCTTTATAAGTTACTTTTTACTATATTACCTTACTATGATAAATTAAATAAGATTTAGAAGAAAAATCATCGGAAATAACGGAAAAGTACTTAGATTTCAACAACATAAATCAAAACTTCTTACTAAACGTTATTTTATGCGTCACCAAACGACATTTTTCCGGATAAAAGAATTCCATCTCAACTCTAATACCTTATTTTTTGATACAATAACTACAGAAGTACAGACGACTTTTTTTTCCCCTTTTGTGTGACGTGCCGAGTGCAAAGTCAATATTTTGAAAGTCATTTCACTTAAGGATGAGCAGCAACAAACGACGAGCAATGAAATACCAAACGGGTTGCCGCAGTTCTTGAACTTTTGAGCTGCTCCAAACTACCGAAAACCCAGGTAGACAGTTTGGCGCGAATGATGCGATCCAACTTGGCGAAAACGGTAAAGGATGGAATCCACGTGGCAACCTGGGTGACTTCAGAACGTGGTTTGGCATCAAATCGGCGAGTGGCTTTTTCAACTGGAGCGAAAACAAAATGTTCAACACGACGACCAATTCACCTGCCGTTTAATAAGCGGTATATTTGTATCGGTAAGTGTTTTGTTGCTAAGATACTCACTTTCGTAATAAGGATTGTCATTTATGGACCTATGTCTCTAGTTACAAAAGAGTTAAATTGCGAAATATGTTGAGGTTTTGTTTAATGTTTGTTTTATTTCAAAATTTTGTTTTAAATATATTTCGGATGCTAATCTTGTGTTTTGGCAGTCAAACCAGACGATTATTATTATTTAAAAAATAGTTTTTATTATATTTCTTTTCTTTTAAAATCAATTGATATAAGTTTTCCTTTCAATTTAAAAAAAAAATCATTTAGAAATTGTTTAGCATAAGGATGTTTAATGTTTTACATTTAATAGTACGTCAATTAATTTTTAAATGTTATTTTTTTTAATGACAATTGACACATTTAATGAGAAATATGTTTCCTATTAACTTCAATATTTATATTGCTTTTATCTATAAATTGTTAAAGTTTGTTTTCTTCTAAGTATGCAATGAAGATTTGTATAATGTGATACTAAATATTCAAACACAAATGATTTTTAATAACTTTTATTAAATTGTTTACTAATAACTAAGCCGTTTTTGTTAATGTATTTTTTTATCTCATTTAAAAGAGGGATAAAATTTAAGATGTAAACTACAAAATAAAAATTTACAAAAAGAAAATGCATTTTACAGTCTATTAACCAGAATATAATTTAAAATTTAGGATGAAATCGTTAGTCATTCTCATTACGCATAAATAAATGGCTTTTATGTGCTTTTAGTATTTTTAAAGCCATTCATAAAAGTTGATTATATTTTTAGAAGCCGAATGAATCATTTTCAAAAATTAATTTTTAAAAATCTGTTTGATAATTATTATTTTTCAAAGACGAACTAATATATTTCCCCCTGTATTTTCATGAATTACAAATTTTATTTTTAACCATTACAAGGAAATTGTAGTAAAATTTTCATATTAATAGATTATTACTATTTTAATAATATATTTATCTGAAGTAAAATCACCCTGGCTTATCTTTCTCAAGGAATGCACACAACGTATTGGTAATAGAAGCCAACCTGTTTTGATTTCAACGTTACGAGAAAAAGGCAGACTAGCGTGTTTGCTCCATTTTATAACTTGTTTGACCCTCATATTAATCAAACAAGTCATAACTATTAACGAAAAGTGACTTCAAACTCCAGAAGATAAACTCCAACTTAAGTTATGAAGTACTTTTGTTAATGAACCTCCCTCTTAGTGTATGTTTAAAAAAAATTATTTAAAAATATTTCAAACTCACCCAAACGATTTAAAACAAATATTTTTTTACAAATTTCTTTTCAGTTAATGTTTAATTTGTGGGTTATATTAACTTTTTGCTATTTGGAAAGGATGTGCTTAAAATTGAAAAATATACCGCAAAAAAATATTTTATAGTATAAAAGTTGCGTTAATTCTTTAACTTAGTTAAAAAACCAATGTAACGGCATCTTGAAAATTAGGGAAGGTATTTTTCTTATCTTTTCGGTGTATTACGTTTTTCTTATCTTTAGGGTGCATTACGTTTTTTTTAATTCTTTACTCGAAACCTTTTAATTGTATCAAAATTAATTTGATTGATTCCATGAAACAAAACGAAAGGTTAATGATGAGTAGTTTTTTAAATTCTTTGAGCCATAGATATTTTATTTTAAGTTAATGTTTAATTTGTGGGATATATTAACTAATTGCTATTTGGAGAGGATGTGCTTAAAATTGAAAAATCTACTGCAGGAAAATATTTTATATTAGAAAAGTTGCGTTGATTCTTTAACTTAGTTAAATAAAACATTGTAACGGCATCTTGAAAATTTGGGAAGGTATTTCTCTTTTCTTTTCGGTGGATTACGTTTTTCTTATCTTTAGGGTGTATAACGTTTTTCTTAATTCTTTACTTGAAACCTTTTATTTGTATCAAAATTAACTTGATTGATTCCAAGAAATAAAACGTAAGGTTAATGATGAGTAGCTTTTAAAATTTTTTTGTGCCATAGATATTTTCCAAGTATTTCATAACCTTCAATACACAGAAATATAATTGCTTCTAATAGAGTTTTCATAGTCTAAGAAGAAGGGCAATACTGTACTGAAAAATTGCAACCAAATCTGGACTACTGAGACTAGTATGAATCTCTGGGAGGGAGGTGAAACATTCCGGGAGTTATTTAAGTGGAAATGGCTTCACATTACTTTTTTGAATAGGGAATACATGGACAATTTCTAATAAAAGCTCGAAAATCAATACTGTCTCCCCAGCTTGTCACCATCGCAGTCGTGGCTACTCACTTTTTTAAGAACAGTTTGCAAACACCGATGCGATGCTGATAATAGAGCCCGTAGTCGTATCCTAGACGTGTTCTTCAGTGCGAGTTGACTCATGCTGATTCTTAAGCATTGCAATTAGATATTTAATTTAAAATACATGTAATTTATATTTTCTGTTTGATTCAAACTTCATTTCCTGTTTAAATTTGGGAGAATTTTTTAAAAATATATTTTGTTTTTATTGAATAAAAGAGTTTATTTAAAGAGTTTTTTTTTTCTTTTTACACCACCGAGTTCATTTTTGTAAATTAAAACAAATTAAAAGAGAGCATCTGTTATTAGTAATTACGTGTGGTGTGGTTCCTTAATGAAATACAGTTCTGTTACAGATATTATGACGATGGAACATGTACGAGTATTTTAATGAAGTGTTAATATGCGTTAACATAATTAATTAAAAGGGCAAAAAACACCAGAAAACTGATAAACACATTTAAGGATTTTGATATTTAATTTTTGCATTTTCAGCTGTGTAAATTACAAATATAGATATTGAATGCAGTTTAATTTTCAATTTTCTCTAGTTAATAACAGAGCTTGTCTGGAGATAACAGTTACATTACAGTTGATGTAGTTGAATATCAGTAATCTAGTAATACAGCATTATTTTTTGTATTATTAAAACATAAAATATCTAATTATTACTTTTAGAAAATGCTTAATGTTTATTCTTTGAAGTTTCGTTAGATAAAAAATAATATACGATAAAACATTTTTTGTTATTTACCTTGCAAAAAAAAAAAAAAAAAAAAAAAAAAAAAAAAAAAAAAAAAAGGATTGGAGAATAGAGATTGTAACAAAGTACGAAAATCCCTTGTAATTTAGAAGGCAGAAGAAAGAAAATCTGACCTTTTTTGTTCAGAGTAACAAAAACTATAATCATAACTTATTATTTGTAAAACTATAGCGTAATTTAAATTAAAATTCAATTGTCAAAAAGCTGTAAAAAACGCTATTCAGAATGACCTGGACAAAAAAAACTTTCGAACTATTTTTTTATTACGCCATATGATTTCCTTCTTCTCGAAATTCAATTTCTTCGAGGTCAAATTCCAGGTAATTCTGATCTATGGCTCTTTTTTACAGCTTTTTGAAAATTGAACTTTAATTATAACCACCCTGTACTTAAAAAGTGCTGGTAAATACTTTTACAACAATTTTATTTTGTTTTTCTTAATTTACTGCAATTTAAAGCTTTAGCGTTTGAACCTTTCGTAACATCAACTTTTCAGATGACAAATTGAAGAAAATAGTTTTTAGAATACATCTCCCCTCCATATATGATACATAATTATTAAAGATAATCACTTTAGTAATTTTATTTCACGTGCTACTGAACCGTAATCATACTAGACGCACAGTGAAAAACTTCCTTCCTGAAAATTACTTTATGCACGGTTGACTAACCTCAAATAGTTGTACACATCGCCTCGCTTTCAGGTATTCGTATTTATTATAGTCTTTCAGATACTAGAATACCAATGTTGGAATTCATTCTTTTAGTAAACTTTCTTTTCGTTGACGAAACTGGTATTTTTTATGTGTCGAAAAGGAGATTTTCATTAGAAGTTTTATCGATGAAGCGTGAAATAAATACTTTTTGATGACTGGAGTGTAAAGAAAAATCAGTTTGCTTGCAGAATTTTTTGTGTATGAATAGTTCTGTTGGGAAATATAGGGAATAAATCTGCAATATTTCAGGAATAAAAAAATCGTATATTTTTTTTAGTAACTTACTCACGTTGATGATTTTTCATTTTTTTTCAACTATTGTATTGAAATGTTATATTTGCACGTATGATTTCTCTTTTGTATTGAAATGCAGAAACATTTTAAGGAATAAGTATACTTTCGAAATTTTGTCTTTAATTTTTGAATAGAGTCACAATTTCTGTCACACTTAACAAAGTGTTAGAAAACTTACATATCTACATTACATTTTTTTACTTGATGATATTTAATTGATTAATTAAAATTTAATTATCTAATTAGGGAATAATTGCACCAGCTATAATTTTTTTTTTACTACCTTCCTTTTGATCCTTCACTTATACAAATAGGAACACACATGTTTTTAAATTGGTGTTCATAGTCACCCAACTTAGAGTGGCAATTCAGAATATCAAACATTTTTTGCATAAAAATGTATAGTTTGTCTTTTAGCTTTCCATTATTTGATATGAATAGAAAATATGATCCGTATTCATAGGCTGAAATATTTGCTTTAAAGTAATATTTAATACGGTATTTTATGCTTAAAATTTCCAAATGTTCCTATTCACCCCATTTTACGTTAAAACAGCATATTAAATTACACAACACAAACTCATCAAATTTAGCAACAAAATTTTCATTCAATGTTGAAAATAAAGCACCTATGCGCTTTTTTGTTCCATGAATGCATTTTCTTGCCACTTATAGCATGAATCAATCACCGTTCCTGAAGCATTATATGTTTTAAACGAGTTTAAATAAAATAAAAAAGAAAAGATAAAGGAAGAGTTTGTATGTTGCTGAACGACAATGGCTTCCTTAGTTTTACAAAACTTGCGCTGAATTCTATGTTCTTTATCTTTCCTTTAAGGAAATTCCTGAATGGCCGGAATGCCTTTCAAATCGCCCTTCGATGTTTCCTTTTCAATAATGATCGCCGGGAATGTTTCAATCAATTTGATGTAATATTAAAGTTATTCTTCAACTACATTGATTAATTTCGAATTTCATTGATTTTGTGAATAACCATTTTAAATATTTACTACCACCACTTGGTGTTCTGTTGTCTGTAATTTCAAAGTGAGAAGGTATGGTAACGATTGTGATGGGTAATGTTAAGCCGGTTGTCGGGCTGCCTGGTGGGATTTTTGCGGGTTTTCTCCCATTCTAGATGTAAACGCGGAAAGTTCCAAAAGACTTCATAGAAGGTATACGACATTGTCACTAGGACTTCTTTCAGTAATCCACGTGCTCTAAAGATGCTTTAACATAATATAGCTCTCGCATAGCTCTTACGCTAGAACATCACCAACTAACTAAAATTTATTTTGAAACTAATTTGAATTCAGTTTGCTCTCATACACTTTTAAAAAGCTATCAAAACTGTGTTAAATTTCATATTTTTCTCTTCATTTATAGGATTATACTTGTTTCAAAGTAAAGTCGTAATTGCGTAAAAAAATTAAATGTAAGGATATAGGTATGTTTAAAGATTAGAAAATCTTATTAAAATACTTGAAAGACTTATTAAAATAATATAAAACCTTATTAACGATACTTGCGGACAGTAAGAGTGTTTTGAGGATTAATAACTTGCGGACAGTTAGAGTTGGGTGAGGAGTGTAAGTGTAGAAAAGTTTATAGTGTGCCTGAAGAGATTTTACAGTGTGTAACCAATGGACTCGCATGCAAAGGTGTTTGTCCATCTATGGGTTGCTCAACTTTGGCTGCAATGGGAGATAACGGATTAGAAGTTAGATATTCGGTAACAAGTTTTTTCGCCAAGCTTTTTGACAATTTCACCAACTTTGCGTTAATTTTGTTAGTAAAAACTTCCAAACTTTTTATATGTCGTCAACCTTAACAGAGAAAGATTTCAGTTATTAAATGTTGCGAAATGGTACATGCTGTCTATCCGGCCTCGATGTACTTCAATAAAATGTGCGTGAAACGGTATTTTACTTATAGTTTTTGTCCCAATCTAATTTTTTTTCAAAATAATTTTTTTTTCGTAATTGAGCACTGTAATGCACTTTTTAACGGAATGTAATTATATATATATATTTTTAAACAATAACTAAAAAGGACCTTTGTATGTATTCATATACTGTATAAGTAATTTTTTTAATTGAGTAGCAAAGACTGATAGATATTTTATTATAGTGGCCTTAAGGTATCAAAGACTAATTTTTCTGTGATTTAAGACCAGAAAATCTTATTTAAATACTTAAAGGCCTCATTAAAATAATGTAAAACCATATTAAACAATTATAAAGAAAACTTGGAATATCCAAGTTCTAATCTAATATCCCTATTCGCAGCCAGGATGTAAACCTCTCATAGAGTTACTATGGAACCAATATTCAGGCCAAATTTTAAGACAATAGTTTGGAATTTTTGGTTGATTTTTATGTCAAATTGTCATATGGAATATATGTTGAGAGCTCATAGTTTACGAATTGCAAATATACTTCCGTTCACCATTTTCAGAACCTCATTTGTAACTTCCATTTAATTGTTGCATCATCTCAAACTCATCGAATTAAATCGAATCCTAAACTCATCTCGTTGTGGTCTTTCATTTGATACATCGCGTGTGCTTGTAGCACTTGCTGTTTTGTTTGTAAATGTTAACTTCATAGACAGAGCCTTAGTATAAGCGTCTGTATTACTAAAGTGAGTTGTAGATGTTTACAAACATTTTGAATCATTGCTTCCAGACGTACGCAACAGAAAATAGTATTGGAACATTTCCGCTCTGCTGAGTTCTGATTTTGAGGTACCCATCTGTTGGCTGTGTGGTTAGCGCTCTGGATTCACATGCCGAAGGTGCCGGGTTCGAATCCTGTGTTAGGCATGCATGTGGCTCGGAATACACGTTAAGCTGTAGGTCCCGGCCTGAATAAGCGTTATTGTTCACAGGTATAGGTCGTTGAGCGCACAAACCAACCAACCAACTGGTTTTGAGGTAGTATTGCGTACCTGATACTTCAATATGCTTTGTAAATCTTTCGCATATTTAAGGATTAAGAGTGAGATAAATATTACAATTGACTGAAGTAATCTTATAATTTTGTTTAATCGTTAATAAAAATAAAAATGATAGAAACTGTTACTAAAAAGAAGAAATTAATTTGTCTTTTTTGGTATTTAGCTTGTAGCTTCGAAGATGACAAGACGGCAGTAATCTATATTATGCTCAGAAGAACTATGAAATAATTTAATTTTTTTTTGCTGGGTGAAAGTTGGTACTTAGACTTGGTTCTAAATCGTGCAAATAATTTTTTTTTGTAAAAGAGCTATTGAGAGGGGGGGGGGGGGTATGCAATACACATGTTAAATTTCGCACCAAAATATTTAGAAATGTACGTATGTCTCGATTTCAAGAACTTGTGGTTTGGAATTATTAGTTCAATTTAAATATTTTCCAACTATACACCTTGCCGAGACCTCAATTTGGATGTTTAAATGTTTTTAGTTTAAGTTAATACATTGATTTTGAATTTACTTCTACTTTAAATTACTAGAATTTCTGGAAGTATTTCTGGTTTAATTTTAGGATATCTTATATTCCCACTGGAGATCTACAATTTGTTAAATAGAAAATATAAGCTCTTTACAGCATTTTAAGGATGAACAAAACCTGCTAACACATTAGGTAGAGTATAGGAATTAAAAAACTGGTATAAAAAACTATATTTGTTTGTTGTATAAAAATGAAAAAAATATTTCTCGATCCGAGTCACTTCAAATTTATCTTACTTAAATAAATTATAAAAACTTACTCGTTTCTTCTTAACAAAAAACAAAAAAAATAACAATAATAAAAAAAGCTCTGCCAATCAGTTAATTTTCAAAATCCCCAAGTGGGCCGTAAGAATTTTATAAAAACTTCTTTGAGTCAACTAAAAAGGAGGAAAACAAATGTGGGTAGCTTATTCACCTTTTTTTTATCTTCAATTTTAAGATAATTCCTAAAAAATGGAACAACTGAGATTTTAGCCTTTTGCACC